>NDXB01019020.1:14554-33766 GCA_002631895.1 Agapornis roseicollis
TTTTTTTTTTGTTTTTGTGATTTTTCGTTTTTCTTTTGTTGTTGTTTGTTTCTTTTTTTTATGCTGAAAAACTCAGATCTGGTTGTAGCAAAATCTACAGATTTTAAGTTATAAATTCTGTATTAAAGAAGAAATTCAAGTTGTTCTGTATTTGTAATTGTGCTGTAGGTGGGCACTCAGTCACCAGTTCATTGGCTGATCAAAGCAGCTCCCTGGCCATTTCCTGCTGAGATGAAACTATGGACTGACTTGAGGCAGGGGGTTTGACTCCCCCCAGCTTCACCACAAACTTTTCACTAATTGCTGCAAGCGGTCTCCAGGTAGGAAATTCAGGGACTGACAGTGATTCCCTCTGCTTTGCACTTAGCAATTCACAGCGACTGTGTGTTTAGATAAGTTGATTAACATCTGGGTTGGAGAATCTGGCTGCTCCAGAGACTCTCTGAAGCAGTTCTTGCTGCAGAATTGATTTAACTTTATATAGATAAAATTGAAGACCATACTTAAGACATCAGGTGTTTCGTACACAGTTTAAGTTAATTAATAGCCATTTAATATGCATATGCTGGAGTGGTCACATAGGACCACAGGGAACAAGAATGAATGTAAGAATTCAGAAAAGCTGTAGCTTAGGGAGTCTTTTCTGATCCAGCTGAAGACCTTACAGCAAAGCTCCTTACAATGGAGACTCCTGTTATCGTTCAGACAGGAACTGATAAGACAGCAAGATTTGAGAGAAGTGATACCCCGTATAAGCACTGTCCTATTTAAAGATCTTAATAAGTAAGGGCTTTTAAACATCCTCTCAGTGAAAATCTGTACAGCATGGTCCTGTAAGGTGACAGCAAGGGCAATCTGCTCCCTGAGAAAAGAGAAAGGAGCTGAGGGTGACAGCAGGATGGGCAGAAGCAGGGTCCTCACCAGAGGGAGACCCATCCTACAGTATCGGGATAACGAAAGCAGGGCATATTAGTGCTGGTAGCCAGGTTCAGATAACTGCCCAGATTGCCAGGCAAGTTTTTAGCAACTACTTGTTCACCAATCCAGACCTGACTACCCTAAAACATTGTCGTTTTAAAGGAAAACAGTGGTCTGTAGTTCTCAGGGAGATTGAAAAAGAGATTCCTTGCACAGACAGCCACTCTTAAGTTAATGGGTAATTTCAAATGATAGTTTTTGAAACCAGAGTTTCAGAAACCTTCATAAACCTTCATTTGTGTTTATTGTTTTCTTTTTCTTCTCCCCTTTTAGTTTTTTTATTCTCTCTCCTTGTTATTTCCCTTTTCATTATTATTATTGGTGGTAGCAGCAGTGGTTTGTGTTATACCTTAGTTACTGGACTGTTCTTATCTCAACCCGTGGGATTTACATTCTTTTGACTCTCCTTCCCATCCCTCCAGGAGCGGGGGAAAAGAGGGGGAGTGAGCGACTGGCTGTGTGGTTCTGATTTACCAGCTGGGCTTCAATCACAACAATTGCAAAGGGGGTTTTGGAATTACTATATGCATTGTATCTATATTCATTATATTGGGATATTATGCATATATTATACAATATTTTGCTTTTGAAAGATAAGTTGTAGAAAATGTAACAGTACACTAACAGTTTTCTTAAGGCATAGTAGATAAAAGGCACAGGAGTAATGAGAAACAAATGTTAATATTGTACAGTAATGTTTCTCTAAGAATCTCTTTCATATGTTAGCACTGTTATTGGCTCTTCAAAACTGGAAAAAGCAACTGATTGTATTTTTAAGTAGCCATTTTGTAACTGACTCCAATGCTGCTTCACCTCCAAATAGCAAATGACAAAAATTATTTGGAATGCCTTTCTTTTTTCCTCTTTATAGATCAGAGGACTATTCTTTACACACATTTTTCTGCCATTAACAGGTTTGCACATTTTATAAAATGGTTTATAACTCCTTTATTTGGCATATCTTTTTACCATTACTACTGGAAAATTAATTTTTTTGATAAAGGAGATTAAACCAATATAGGAATGAAACCACATAAATCTTTCTGAATGCAGAAATCTCTGTGAAAGTCATATTTTTCTACTGTTTTTAGCTTAGCCATTACAGCCTTACCTGTAAATAGTCAGAATTCATTACTAAGCACTGCACCTCCTTCAGATCTACTCCACACACACATCCATTGTTGTAAAAGAATCTCAACAGTTTTTCCTGCAGACAGCAACCAGGAGTCCTTGGAAAACGTCACAGTGGGCAACTTATAACCACTGATTGCCCAGCTTAGTGCCATGGAATAAAAAACAAAACCCTCAACACTACATATAGTACCATTAGAAAAAGAATAGGTAAATATTTTTATTTCATTCATAGCACTTAACACATTTCTCCAAAAGAAACAAAGAATATTATAAACAGAGCAAATTTTGCAGCAGTTCTTTAGATGCTCTAGATTTTTCTCAGTATTTTAGCAGGGAAAGTCACAGTGCAGTTTAATGCCAAGGTGACCTGAGACACTTATTACCATTAGCAGTCTCAGAATACCTTTTAGATGTTGAGGATTTTCTGCAGCCTAACCTAAAGTACTGCTTATTCCAATGGGACAATTTACTTCAAGTTTAAATTACTTTTCAATTCTCGTTTCTCATGTCATATTTGCTACTAGTAACTTTATCTGGCATTTTATTTTAACATAAAACTGGAAGAAAGCAGTTTACAAAATTAAAACTCACATTGCCTTTTTGCCCTTCCCTGTGTATTTTCTTTTTAATTTCCTCTCTAATTTTTCAGAAACTGCAATACTGTTGCACATTTAACAGGCCTATTTTAAAGTTCACACTGCAGGTGGTGAAAAATTACAAGAACAGAGTATTTTAGTGTTCTTTGAGGATGACCAAAGGTAATACCACTGTGTCAGCATAAAGTAGCTCTGTGATACCAGATGTAATGTGAATCACATACGGTGAAATGAGAACATGTTGTGGATGGATTTTTAGCAAAGAATGACCACGTACCCAAGTCAGCAAGTGCCTATGTGGAGCTCGACATGAACTGAGGATGAAGAAAGCTGTGCATAAAAAAGCAAAAGTAACAGTGCAAGCAATACGAGAAGAAACTGGATTGTGCTAAAGACACAATAGTGAACTGTTAGCTTTAAAGGCTAGGTTCTCAAAGGCTTAATTTATCCAATTGTAACTACTAGCTGTGTGCTACATTGTATATGTATCCACTTTTAATACTGCAAGCCATGATTATGTATCCACTAATACAGGAAGTTATTGTATATGTATCCAAGTATAATACACTAAGTATCCAATTATAATACAGGAAGCTATTGAATTAAGAACTTGACATGCTTGTGAGGTGGGCTGATACCAACCTCATGAAGTTTAACCATGCCAAGTACAAGGTCCTACACCTGGGTCAGAGCAACCCCAGGCACAGCTACAGGTTGGGCAAAGAGGAGATTCAGAGCAGCCCTGTGGAGAAGGACGTGGGAGTGGTGGTCGATGAGAACATGATCAAAAGCCAGCTTTAGTGTGCACTTCCAGCCCAGAAAGCCAACCATATCCTGGGCTGCATCAAAAGGAGCATGACCAGCAGGTCGGGGGAGATGATCCTGCCCTTCTACTCTACTCTCGTGAGACCTCCCCTGGAGTATTGTGTGCAGTTCTGGTGTCCTCAACATCAAAAGGACATGGAGCTGTTGGAACAAGTCCAGAGGAGGGCCACGAGGATGATCAGGGGACTGGAGCATCTCCCATATGAAGACAGGCTGAGAGAGTTGGGGCTGTTCAGCCTGGGGAAGAGAAGGCTGCATGGAGACCTGATAGCAGCCTTCGAGTATCTGAAGGGAGCCTATAGGGATGCTGGGGAGGGACTGTTCATTAGGGACTGTAGTGGCAGGGCAAGGGATAACAGGTTCAAACTTAAACAGGGGAGGTTTAGATTGGGTATAAGGAAGAAATTCTTTCCTGTTAGGGTGGTGAGACACTGGAATGGGTTGCCCAAGGAAGTTGTGAGTGCTCCACCCCTGGCAGTGTTCAAGGCCAGGTTGGACAGAGCCTTGGGTGGCATGGTTTAGTGTGAGGTGTCCCTGCTTATGGCAGGGGGGTTGGAACTAGATGATCTTAAGGTCCTTTCCAACCCTAACTATTCTGTGATTTTATGATTCTATAATACAGCTAGCTATGGTATATGCATCTGATTATAATACAGCAGGCTATTGTAAGCAGGTGGAGACAACAGTATAAAAAGGGTAAATACTTTGTAATAAATGGCTTTTGTTTGATCACATTGATCTCTGATGGAGTTCCTTTTTCTGCAGCAACATGTAGTTATGAGAAATGAAATAGAACAATTGCAAAAGAATTTTTTCTCAGTTCCTTATTGTGCATCAGAATCTTGCCAGACTGATTGTGATTTACTGAGGAACTGAAAATTATTTTCAGAAAATTTGAAGTAGGCATAAGTTACTTTGAGAACTAGTTGAGATTTAGTAGTACATGTATTATTTAATATTGCTTGAATCACCTTTAGTCAGTTTTAATCAGCTCAAGGTATGAGTGTTGCTAGGTGCTTTTATCAGGCATTGGCAAAACCAGTAAGTTTTTGTGTCTGAGCAAAAAAGCTGTTATTGTGGGGGGAAAAAATAGGACAAGTTTTAGAAACAAATAAACTCTCTGAAAGCTAGCAATATTTATTCATGGGGGAACATCAAGTAGCTTTTCAAAGAAGATATACAGTACATTGATATTTAATAATTTTAAAACTGGAAAAAATTTCTTATTTTAACTTTTATATAAGTGGTCACAAAAGCAGATGTTGGATTTTCTTTTTTTCGGCCTATGCAAAACTATACTTTGGCAGTGTGCTGAGGATTTCCTAGCAGTTTTATTCTGCTCTGGCAGTTACCATGTTCCTGACTTGAGCCTCTTAGAGAATTTCCAATGTGGTCAGGTCCTGCAAATTTTAAATCTTGTATAAATTGATGAAGTCTCCTCATTTCAACTAGTCCCTTAGGGTTCTTCATATCTTTTCAGCTTACTGTTCCTTAATGGTTTGATTTTTACTAACCTTCTCATTTCCCAAGTTGTTATTAACATTTAAGACAAGTAGTGGCATTTGAAAAAAGCGATACTACACAAAATCTTACACCTTTTAAATAATTCTACTGTGCCCCTATTCATTTACTAGGAAGTAATGTTTTGAAGTTATAGCATGAAAACTACACAGTTCACATGAAATAGAAGGCTGAAAGTTGTAGAAAGGTTGTGCCCTGAACACAGTTCTTGAGAAGCTCCAGATTTGCTAGGGTAGCAAAAAAGGTTATCTCATGAGTAAACTGTAAGATGCTGGGTTACTTGATGTTGAGGACACTGACATTGTTTTCCATGGAAACTAAGAAAAACAAATAAATAAATTGAAAAATCCCACAAATAATAAAATGTCGCTAAAATCTTAAATCTACTAGTTAATTCTTACACATTGATGTAGTTGTGGAAAAAAATAAAATTCAAGTGGCTACAGGAAGGAAAACAAACCTGTGTTTTAGAAGTATTCTTGTGAAGTTTTGAGTACTTCCAGCTTTAAGCTAAGTAGAACAATAGCATGCAGTTTCACTTTGCCTGTTATTCCCACTGTATACACAATTCTATATATAAACCAAAATTCCACTGAAATACATTGAATGCTTTAAAAAAAATCCAAAGTATTTCTGTGCATTCCATTTAAATTTTATGACTGATTTTGCCAGCTACTTAAATAATAGACTATCACTTCATAATTGGTCTACTTGGAATGGTTCTTAATTTGTATGGATGAAATAAAGTAAACAAGGAAAGAAATAATCTGAAAACCACATGAATATTACAATTAGCTGTAGAACTCATAGTAACCTTCATGCTCTCTATGTCTCTGGAGCAGAATTGCAGTGACATTTTAGAATTATAACTGTATATGTTTGGTTGGGGGTTTTTTTGGTTTTTTTGTTTTTTATTTTTTTTGTACAGAATATCTCATGGTGAATTAATTACATAAAACAAATAAATGGAAACAGACATACTAACTACTGCCTGCAGATCATGGCATATCCATGAGCCATAAATACTGACCATGCGAACTAATTAACAACTATGTTAAGCAAAAGGGAAATTGATTACACGCATGATCTCCTGGTAGGAGTCTGTTAGAGACAACCTAGCCAGGACGAAGCTGCAGATAAAGTGATCTTCAAACTGGGACAAGTTTTGAGATCACTTGCCCTTGTTCTCATGGGGGACTTCACCCTATCAGGTATCCACTGGAATTACAACATAGCAAAGAAGAAGAAATCCAGGAGGTTCATGGAAGGTGTGGAAGATAACTTCCTAACTCATCTGGTGAGCGAGTCAACTAGGGGACATGCCTGGCTAGATTTGTTGTTCACAAACAGAGGACTGGTGAGTGATGTGATGGCTGGACAAAGTGATCACAAAATGATTGAATTTTCAGTCCTTGGAGAAGTCAGGAAGAAGGTCAGAAAAACCATAGGCTTCCAGAGGGCTGACTTTGTCCTGTTTAAGACACTGGCAGAATTCCTTGGGAAACATTACTGAAGTACAAAGGTGTCCAGGAAGGCTGGACACTCTTTAAGAGTGAAATCCTTAAGGCGCAGAGCAGGCGGTGCCTATGTGCCAAAAATCAAACTGTCAGGGAACACACCAGCCTCACTGAACAGGGAGATAGTGCTGGAACTCAGGAAAAGAATTTATCACCTGTGGCAGAAGGTACAGTCACTCCATGAAGAGCAGAAGGATGTTGTTAGGTTATGCAGGGAGAAAGTCAGAAACATGGAGGCACAGATGGAACTAAATCTCGTCACTGCCATAAAAGATAATAAAAAGATATTTTACAAATACATTAGCAACAAAAGGGGGGCCAAGGAGAACCCCCATCCTCTACTGGATACTAGGAGAAACCTAGTAACCGAGGATTAGGAAATGGCTGAGGTACTTAATTCTGCCTTTTCCTCAATCTTTAATAGTCACACCAGTCATTCTCAGAGTATCAAGTTCCCTGAGTTGGATGGCAGAGAAGGGGAGCTAATTGAAGTCCCCATAATTCAGAAAGAAATGGTTAATGGTCTCCTGCTCCTCTTAAATGTACACAAATCTATGGGGCTGGGTGGGTTGCACCCAAGAACACTGAAAGAGCTGGCAGAGGATTTTGCTAAGCCACTGTCCATCATCTATCAGCAGTCCTCGTCTAGTGGGCAGGTCCCTGAGGTTGGTTGGGCAGGTCCCTGAGGTCCCTGAGGGGGCCGGCCAGTGTGACGCCTTTCTACAAAAAAAGGGCAGAAATCCCGGCACAGATCCTGGAAACTGTAGGCCTGTAAGCCTGACCTCAGTGCTGGAGAAGGTCATGGAGCAGTGACATGGTTTAGAGGTGGTCTTGACAGACCTGGGGTAATGGTTGGATTTGATCTTAAAGGTCTTTTCCAACCTAGTTGATTCTATGATTCTACTTTTGAACACTAGAAAAGCAGAAATATTTAGGTTTTGTTTTATGTACCAAAGAAACAGAGAATGCAATTAGATTTTAATGTGTTTTCTGAAGAATGATTAGACATCATGTTTTGAAATCTAGTAACAGAACATGGTAGCACTCAGAAATGTAAAGCAAAATAATACAAAAAAACTGTGTGAAGCAGATTTTGTCAATAATGGACATTAAATTGAACTTCATACCAGTTTAAAAATATTGCGGGTTCTTTGGGGACAAGTTCTATATTAAAATTGGTATTTTGATATTATTATTTTATATTTCATAATATTTAGTCAGATAGTTCTGACCGCGATGATGATGCCATAAAGCTGGTCAAGTGCAGGTTAAAGTTTTATATATTCTTCAGAAGAATCAGGGATCTGAATTATATCCTTGACATTTTGTTGACTATTAAATAAGAAGTAGCATTTCCTTTTCACATAAATTAGTAATGCTCATTGTAAAATCAATGCTAGCAAGCAAGAACTTGCTAAAAGTGTGAGTGAAGGAAAAGTACAAAGAGCTGTTTGAAAGCAATCACACAAAATTAAAGCAGAGCACTGTGTGCAAAGGGTAGACTAATAATCACCCTTCATGATTTACAGAGCCCTGTTCAACACTAGGCAGCACCTTCAAAAGGAAGAAGATGTCTCTGGATCTGGTGGCACAGTGACAGAAAATGCAGCTGGAGAAGAGAAGGCTGCGTGGAAATCTCCTAGCAGCCTTCCAATATTTGAAGGGGGCCTATAGGGATGCTGGGGAGGGACTCTTTGCTAGGGATGGTAATGACAGGACAAGGGGTAAGGGGTTTAAACTTAAACAGGGGAGGTTTAGATTGGATCTAAGGAAAAAATTCTTTCCTGTGAGGGTGGTGAGGCACTGGAATGGGTTGCCCAAGGAAGCTGTGAGTGCTCCATCCCTGGCAGTATTGAAGGCCAGGTTAAACGAAGCCTTGCATGGCATGGTTTAGTGTGGGGTGTCCCTGCTTATGGCAGGGGGGTTGGAACTAGATGATCTTAAGGTCCTTTCCAACCCTAACTATTCTATGAGTCTATGATTTAGGTGAACAAATCTAAAATACAACTGTTAAGAAATATGTTCTAACTAAAAGTTCTCTTTGCTGGAAAACATTTTTGCACCTTCACATACCTTCAAAGTAGTCACATAGACAAGGTGGGTGCTAGATGTATTTTACATGTAAATGGATTATCCAGTTCAAATTTCATGTAAAGTGGGAGAGATTAAATGGAACAAAAAATATAAATTTAGTTCTGTTACCACAAGGTACTTTCCTATTTTGATATTTAAGGTGGATATGACCAGCATATTAACATTCCTTAAATTTCAAATACAAGCAACTGTGGGTTGTGGGAATTTTACTATTTTATTATTATTATTTATAAAATAATTTGTCATGATAGAAATGCTTGGACTGGCTCCCAAAATCTCAATCTCAGAAACCAGTGATTGTGAAAATTTTTCCATTTCCCAGTAAAACCAAAGAACAAAGAGAAAAGAGCTTTGTTTCTCTAGCAAATGCTTTTTCTTTTTCTATGAGAAGAACCCCCAACTGCTGTAGATCTCACACTGGAATATTCTTCCTTGTCACATTATGTATTTTTTGGACTTATGCGCCACCAATTTTCAGAGGTTAACAGGTCATAGTCTTCTTACTAAACATAAGTTAACATAAAAGCCAGTTTTGCTTTTTGCATTAGAGGATGGTTATTCAATGCAAAACTATATTAAGTCCATATTAACAAGATGAAATCTACAAAGAATTACATTTAAATTTCAATCTCCTTAATAAGGAACTGGAGTTTTTTTAATCTTTTAAGCTCTTTGTTAGGGCCAGCCTCAGTGCTTTTTGATAAAGAAACCTCCTGAGAAGTGATTTGTATTTCATAACCTGCTTATATGGAATACACTCACTGCCTCAGGTTCTGAGGCTTGTATTTAGCTTTTCTTAAATTGGTTTCCTCAGTATGTCTATCCCTTAGTCTCAGCCAGCCACCTTTGCCACTCCCAAGAATTTCTGAATCATTTACTTAATTCTACCAAGTTTGATAGAGGTGGATGCCTGAAACAGTTAAGTTTGTACTAGCTTCATGCAAAGCTGAAGTGGTTGTGGGGGAAGAGTTTCATGCTACTTTCCTAATTGCAGCAAAGGCTGGCAATTTCTCTTCTAGTTGTATAGCCTATGATTTGCTTTACATTAATAGCATTGATATTGAGGCCCGTTGTATTAAAAATATAAATGTTTGAATCAGAGAGACTGATCTTAAAAAAACCCAAACTATCCCAACCCATAATATTTTAAGTATTCAAAAACCCAACCCTGTGATGTGTACATTGATCTCATTTGCTTGTTTGTTACAGAATTTAAAGAGCTTTCCAGGAGCAAATATCTACAGTATTGCACTTTTGTTCATACATAACTGCAAATTAGAAAAAGACTTCATACCTAAAATATTTTAATCACTCATATACAAAATACAGTGTGTTTTTTTTAACACTGTGGACTGCATTCTTCTCTCTTCTGGTATATAGGTTTCAGACACAAAAATGCCTAGTCCTTTATGTATAATGTAACTGATCAGAGTTAATTTGCTTTGCAGTTCTAATCATGTGGCCAAACTATTCCACTGTAATTCTGGTGCTGAGGAAAGGAAAAATAGAGTCAAAGCACTTTAGCTGTTCCAGGAGGGAACCTGACTGGAAGAAAGGAGATGAATAGAATGCCTTCCTATACGTGCTGTGGAAGTATAAACTGAGCAAGAGCTGACGCATGTAATCCCCAGCACTAGCTGTGGACAGCTGGCCCGGGCCTGTGGGCCACCCGTATCTGACCCATTTATCTTTGGTGTGATTAGTGAAATTAATGGTGCTGTCACAGCTTTCAAAACACTTGGGTGCCTAGGCACCAAGAACTTAACCTAGATATGCATGGGAGCAGATACTGCGTGTCTGTTCTTTCTTTCTTTTCACTTCTCTACCTCAGACAGAAGCTGCTAAATAGTTCTGTCAACTATAAAATACAAAAAGGTTAGCATAGTAACAACATTTTCCTTCTTCCATGTTCTCTGTGTGAATGTCTTTCAGTAACTATAAGCACTTCTTCAGAGGCAAAAATAAGTTTTACATATGTTAGTTTTCTACATTTTTTGTCTATCTCTTAGGTCTGGTTTTCATGGATTTTTGTGTTAAAATGTGGATTGGAATTTCAATTAGTCTTTCATGTTAAGCTCTATTTATTTAAATTATTACTAAAGGAGGGTGATGATGGTTGCTATTTAACATGGAGAAACTACACAAACTGTTGTTTTAAACAATTGAAATTAAAGAAACTGGTTTTTTGCTTCTTTTACCTCCAAATAATTCAAATGGCACAGCTTCTCAGCCTCACAGAGACACCTCTCAACCCACAGGGTTGGGTCCAAAGGAAGGCCATGAAAATGATCGGAGGTATGGAACCCCCTCTGCTGTGAAGAAAGGCTGAGACAATTGGGGTTGCTCAGTCTAGAGAAGAGAAGGCTCTTGGAGACCTTATCATGGCTTTCCAATACTTCAAGGGGGCCTACAGCAATGATGGGGAGGGACTTTATATGATGGCTTGTAGTGACAGGGCAAGGAGTAAAGATTTTAAACTGAAAGAGGGTAGATTTAGGTTAGATACAAGGAATATCTTTTTTTTGAGATGAGGGTTGGTGTGTCACTGAAGCAGGTTGTCCCAAGGAGTTGTGGATGCCTCATACCTGGAATGGTTCAAGGCCACTTTGGATGGGGCTTTAAGCAACCTGGTCTAGTGCAAATTGTCTCTGCCAGCAGGAGGAGGGTTGGAACTAGATGAATTTTAAGGTCCTTCCGATCAAACCACCCTGTAATTCTATAATTTTAGATCACTTCAGTGTGTAGAAGCTATGCCTAAAGAACAATAAAAAGGAATGTTTACTACAGTCCCCTGAAACAGAACAAATAGCATCTGACCCAGTTTAAAGAGGTATTCAAGCTGTAGGTATACAGAGACACAGCAGCAGCCTTTATCATTTGGTATACTTTAAAGCTATCTCCACTTAGTATAAAGTTAACCTTTTCCTAGGGTCTCCACTAAATAGGTAACATTGGTTAATAGCCTACTAGAGTGAATTTATCTTTTATTGATATGCTCTACCAGCTAAAAGTGGTCATGTATGTGAAGTGCATGTTGTGTAAAACCAAGCAAAACAGGGAACACTGCTGAGTCAATAATATCACAGCAAACAGGAGCTATTGACTCAACAGGGTTATTACACTGCCAAAAAACTGATAGCTTAACTACAGTGCAAAAATATGAAACAGATGCTACGGAATAAAAAGCTATAAAATTTAATTACTGAAATGCAGACACTGAAGAAAAGTGTAGTCTGTTATAAGACGAAGATTAGTTTTAAATATTTTGACATTTAAAACCAGTTTTCAATAGCATCAGCTAATACTTAGACTACATTTCATGATACTTCTTATCATGCATAGCTGTAGGTTATTAGATAATAATAAAGTTAAGTCTTTATTTTTTACCGTGTTTAAGTCTGAGATTCTGTTTTTATGATAGCCATTTAAGGTTTTCATGGAAATTAGGAAAAAAAAAATTGATTTTTAAATTAGTCTCCTGACTCAGTTAACTCAGTGCCTAAGTAAATCATGTCTGTAGAGCTGTCTTCATTACGTGTCACTGAAAAGTAATAATTTAAAAAATGTAACAAAAATGTGTATTTCTTGTAAATGACTGAACAGGGAATTAAATGTCTGTGAGCTCCATTACTCAACACTTTAAATACATAATTTCTGAGATCCATTTTTTAATGCAATTATTCATTGAGGGGTAGAGTGGTTGGAAGAGTACAAAAATTGAGTAAAATGATACTGAAGATCTCAAAAAACATAAATCATGTCAGTTTAAATAATTTTGCCTCAAATTGAAGGAGCTCTGATGATGATATACATTTCATTATAACTAAAATATACTGGTTAATTTATTAGAGGAGTAGAAGGTACCTACACAAACACAAAAGAACTAATTTCAAATGTTCCTATAAAACTTGATTTAGTTCTCTTCTCTGGATTTAAAAAACAAACTGTAGCAGACTCCATGGTGGTGTGGTATATGTTAGTGATAGCTGCTTTCCCAGGAACTGTCAAAGGACTGGATATCTACTCTTTAACTATATGATTAGAAATCAGAGTTCCCAGGCTGAAAGTCAAAAACATAGTGCTACGCCAGTTACTATGAAGAAATAAAAATGACTGCTACTGCTGAACCCAGGACACCATCCTTCTGGGAGCAGGGGGAGGAAGGGACAGGAATCAGAGAACAGCGGTATGGTACTGAGTTACTGGCTGGGCTTAAACCACGACAGTTCGTAACACTCTATATTCATTCTGCACAGATGCAAATGATAAAAACAGCTGAGAGCAGGGGGAAAAAGCAGTACTTGAACCTGCAGTTCCCAAACTTTTCTCTGAATCCCAATTCCATTTGCTCTTTCCAAGCACAAAAGACAGTTTTGGAATTACTGCCTTGATCATTAAAGAAAAGTGCCTGAAGAAATTATTCTTTTATTGTATCTCTCATAGCAAAAGTAGTAAAGAAGAGTTTCATCTCAAAGTAGAAAAGGTTAGACAGGCATCTTTTTATTGCTTTTCTTGGTAAAGGACAGAGTGGACGCTGTTACAAGGTTTAATAATATCCAGCCTCTCCCTGTACGCAGGGGAAAAAACGGACCAGATAAACAAACAGAAACCATAAGCCACTTGTACCATTCGTTTAGCAGAACTCGCATTCGTCATTTTCCTTCTCATGTCCAACCCAAATAATCATCATTTGAAGAATGTTGACTTGCACTGCTACTTACGGGACTTGCTAAGTGTTGCAAGCCAAACTGAGCTCTTCTCACTGTCAAGCTCAAGGCCACTCTCAAAGATGCCAAGGTATTTATGGAGTTATATGCTATGACCTAGTGTCCTATCTCAGTATAGAAGATAGTTTCCATTAGGAAATACCATAGTATCTTTGTAGGCATCTCTGAAGGATGCACATTTGTGTTGACAGAGAGCTATTTCTTCTCTCTAAGTCCTGCAAGCCTGTTTGACAACCAGTGGCCAAAACATTTCAGCTTTGTTTTGCACTCAGAGACCTCAATATGGCATTCAGAAAAGAAGCAAACTTCTTTTGTCAATAAACAAACTTTTTTTTTTTGCCTCAAAAAAGTGGAAGAAAGAATGCAAAATAGAGCTAAAATAGCACTAAATATAATTTATGTTTTGTTTATTTGACATTTGCTTATTTGCTTATTTTGTATTTGCTGATGTATTGCTTAATTTATAAAAATATTCTGCATGTTCTTTTATATATGTAGTAGAAAGTGCCATACAATTGTTGGTGATCCTTAATGACATGAAACATGTTACTGGATTCAGAACAGAACTACTAGCCAGTCTGACATAAATCTCTAATTTCAATATGTCTGAAATATTATCTATTTCTGATGCTTAGGCTGAACAGCATTGGTTTGTGATAATAGGAATAACAACCTTGCTGTAAACACATCATGCATGCAAGAGGAAATTGTTGATGAAAATAAATTATCTTTAAATGCATATTCAAGAACTTTATGCTGAATTTTATAATTCTGTGCATTCAAGCCATGCAATTCTACTCTTACTTCACTATGCCTTTTCTCACACGAGCAACATACAATTTTTATCTAAAAAAGAATGGATGCCAGTTCCTATCCCTAGCATGGGAACTGCTGATGATAATACAAATGATTTAGAATAGGTTTAATTTCTCTGATCTTCCCAAGTCCTCTTAAATATTTTTCATTATTTCATTTTTTCTGGTGAGGGTCTTGCAGAAAACATGCAGAAAGAGAAAAGTGACTGCTCTTACTGAGGAATTACACTAAGTATGGTAAGAGTATAAAATAAACCATCAGACAGACTCCTTCCTCATTGTTCTAGTAATGTTTTGCCACCCAAAACAATAAACCATATTTGGGAACTTAATTTTTTATTTTGATTTGTTTTCATAGTTGACAGCTTTCCTTAGCATTTTTATTTAACTTCAGTGACAACGAAAATAATGCAACTGTCTTAAAGCCAGGCTATGTGACAAAGCTTACCATGTGGGAAGCAGATCTTACACAGTACGTGTCTCATCCTGTCAAGCCAAATAGGCAGTCTGCTTCTTAATGGGATTCATTTATACATGAAAGTTTTACCACCAGCTGGCTTTTATCAGGAACTGCTAGTTAAAAGAAGTATAGCTTAAATAATGGAATATACAAGTCAGGATTTGTGCAAATGTGAGAGACATACTGGTACTCTGTAAAGATATTTGACATTTCTCTCTTGGTTTTATTCTGAACAGCTAAAGGCAGGATTAGCCTTTGATCCCTTATGAATGTAACAACATGGAATGCAATAATTTTTTAAATCTTGTTTCCACATATCCTTCAAATGCTCTGTGGGCTACCTAGGTCAGAACCAATATAATACCAAGTACAAGTAGAGCTGCGTCATTCTGTGATCATTCTATGCTATTACTGCCAAGACAGAACTTGTCAAAATCTTTTCACTTGGTAACAAAAAGACTTGCTGTGCACAGCTGGGATTCAGATGTTAAATACAGGAATCAGTTAAATGCACACAGTCTTAAAATAGCAAACAGCATTATGATATATTGTTTTCACTGTGACACATCACTAGTTATGAACCTTTGCCAGTGCTTAATGTTCATAACTTCATTTTCATACTACTGTTGTAACAAATTATCTATGCAGTTGTATTACATCATGTATACTTTGCTTGAACACACAGTCTTACCACTCCTTTTTATGTGAGACCTGCTCTGAGCAGGTGGGATTCTCTCCCCGCAGATGATGTTTTTTTCTCATCTGACAATGTGGCCTGAATTGTTCTGATACTAACTGTCACTGTTCAAGAAACACCAACTCTTTTTCATGTCTTTTTATCTCCCCTAAAACTCTGTGCAAGGGTATCTATTCAGATCACATTGAAATATCCTGTGCACTCAATTTCCCTGCTCCTATATCAGATAAAATTGTTTGATCCACATCTTTCCTGTTGTGTTTCTCTCATGTATATGTTTGTATAAATGGAATGCTAAGTAAATATGTATAATATATATAATTACCATCTCATCTACTACAGAAAGGGATCAAGGATTGTGTTTAAGACACAATTTCCTTCTATTTACAGAGAATATTATTCATGACTGGCATTGCTAACACTATTTTCCATGACACAATAAAACAAATTTAGTGGGATTGCAGTTCTGTCATTTACTACATGAAATGAAGAATGTCACAGACCTCAGATGTAACTGAAGTGGTTTAAAACCTAGCAAGTATGTTTTAGAATTTCCATATTGTGTATCTGCTGGGTACCTGGGTAGGCATTGTCTTTTAAATGGGAATTATAAAGACATATCAGAATGCTTATGGTCAAGGTATTGAAATCTGCAATTAAAGTCAGTAAAAATTCTACTGGTTTGTTTTGAGGGGTTTTGATTTTATTTTTGTCTGTTTGTTTGCTTGGTTTTGTTTGTTTGTTTTGTGACTGCACTTACCTCTCAAAGAAAAATGTGAACTAATTCCCAGCTATGTCCTACATTTACTGTAGTTAATTTTAAGTTAAGCCACTATGTCTTTCAAGTTCTGTAATTTATGTATTCACAAAAACATACTATTTTAAAATAATGTCTTCAAGATTGAAATGTTAGGGGTTTTTAATTTGAACAGATTTTTTTTTTTTTTTTTTTCCTTTTGCTTTTTTTTTTNTAAGTTAAGCCACTATGTCTTTCAAGTTCTGTAATTTATGTATTCACAAAAACATACTATTTTAAAATAATGTCTTCAAGATTGAAATGTTAGGGGTTTTTAATTTGAACAGATTTTTTTTTTTTTTTTTCTCCATATGCTTTATCTATTTCTTTATCTGTTGCCTCTGCACCAAGAGAACTGCTGGGCAATAGTAAGTAGAATCTTCATTTGACTGAAACACAACAAGTTTCTCACCTTAGAATCATAGAATCATAGAGTGGTTAGGGTTGGAAAGGACCTGAAGATCATCTAGTTCCAACCCCCCTGCCATGGGCAGGAACACCTCACATTATACCATGTCTCCCAAGGCTCTGCCCAACCTGGCTTTGAAAAATGACAGGGGTAGAGCATTTATCACTTCTTTGAGCAACCTCCACCAGTGTCTCACTACCCTCACAGGAAAGAACATCTTCATTATATCTAAACTGCACTTTCCTGCTTATGTTTAAATCCGTTACCCCTTGTCCTGTCACTACAGTTCCCAATGAAGAGTCCCTCCCCAGCAGCCCTATAGTTCCCCTTCAGACACTGGAAGGCTGCTATAAGGCCTCCAAGCAGCCTTCTCCTCTCCAGGCTTAACAGCCCTTTCTCAGCCTGTCTTCATATGGGAGGTGCTCCAGTCCCCATGTGGCCCTCCTCTAGACTTGCTCCAACAGCTCCATGTCCTTCTATGTTGAGGACACCAGAACTGCACACAATACTCCAGGTGAGGTCTCACAAGAGCAGAGTAGAGGGGCAGGATGACCTACTGGTCATGCTCCTTTTGATGCAGCCCAGGATATGCTTGGCTTTCTGGGCTGCAAGCACACACTGCCAACTCATGCTCATTTTCTCACCCCCAAGTCCTTCTCTGCAGGGCTGCTCTGAATCTCCTCTTTGCCCAACCTGTAGATGTGCCTGGCATTGCTCCCACCCAGCTGTAGGACCTTGCACTTGGCATGGCTAAACTTCATGAGGTTGGTATCAGCTCACCTCCTCACAAGCGTGTCAAGGTCCCTCTGGATGGCATTCCATCCCTCCAGCATATCCACCGAACCACCCAGCTTGGTATCATCTACAAACTTGCTGAGGGCGCACTCAATCCCACTGTCCATGTCAGTGACAAAGATGACGAACAAGACCGGTCCCAACACTGATCCCTGAGGGACACCACTTGCTACTGGTCTTCAGCTGGCCATCCAACCAGTTCTTTATCCACTGAGCGGTCCACCTATCAAATTGATGTCTCTCCAGTTTAGAAAGAAGGATGTCATGTGGAACAGTGTCAAACGTTTTGCACAAGTTCAGGTAGATGATGTCAACTCCTTTGCCCTTATCCACCATTTCTGTATCATAGAAAGTCACCAAATCAGTCATGCAGCATTTGCCCTTTGTAAAGCCATTTTGGCTGTCACCAACCATCTTATTGTTTTTCACGTGCTTTAGCATGCCTTCCAGGAAAATCTGCTCCATCATCTTGCCAGGTATAGAGGTGAGACTGAGTGTAGTTTTTCAAGTCTTCCATTTTCCCCTTCTTGAAAATAGGGGTTATATTTCCTCCTTTCAGTCATTGGGAATTTCACCTGGCTGCCATGATTTTTCAAATATGATGGACAGTGCCTTAGCAAGCTCGTCACCATCTCCTTCAGCACCCATGCATGGATTTCGTCAAGTTCCATGGTCTTGTGCACATTCAGGTTCCTAAGATGATCTCAGCCCTGATAGTCTCCTACAGTAGGTCTAAGGTCTTCATTCCAGTCCTTGCATTTGTCTTCCAAGACCTGAGCAGTGTGGCTAGAGCACTTGCCAGTGAAGACTGAGACGAGCCATTGAGAATCATAGCCTTCTTCAAATCCAGGGTAGCCAGTCATCCTGTTTCCTTCCAGAGAGGGTCTACATTATCTCTAGTGTGTCTTTTATTTGCAACATGCCTATAGAAACCCTTCCTGTTATCTTTGGCATCCCTGGCCAGACTAAATTCTGACTGGGCCTTAGCTTTCCTGATCTGATTCCTAGATCCTTGGACAGTGTTCTTGTATTCCTCCCAGGCCACCTGTCCTCACTCACATCTTCTATAAACTTCCTTTTGTCCTTCTGAGTTTTCTCAGCAGCTCCCAGTCCAACCATGGAGGCCTCCTGGCCTCCTCGCCTCATTTCCACCTGTCTCAACACTAGCATGGGAAAATAAAATTGGAAGTCATTTCATCATTGAGATGGTGTAATTCTTTCTCTTTTTCAGTCATGTTAATGTCAAACAGTGACAAACACTTTCAAACATAAAAATAAAAATTGTCACTTTAAATTGATGCTAAACTTGGAATTTCTAGCTACAGCACTGGAAAGAGGGTTTGATGTGCAATGACTTACAGTCACTCTCTTCATGTGCAGCAGCAGCAGCAGCTAAAAAAGGCCAGTAAAATCCTAGTTATTGTCAGAATGGCACTGAAAACAATATGAAGGGATTTCTTTGCCAGTATATGGTGCCTGGAGCATCCACATTTTGACTGCTGTTGATCAATTTTGGATTCCATGCAGCAGGAAGGATATAGTGACATCAGAACAACTGAAATGATGGGGATGTAGTAATTGCCTTTCAAGGAGGAATGAAAAAAGCTGCGGATATTTTTGGAGGGAATGAGGTTGACTAAGCCTTACAAGTGTATGGAGGAGTGGAGAAGTCAAATGCAGGATGTTTGGGTTTTGTTGTTTTCTTGGCTGGTTTTAGGTTTTTGTTTGTTTTTTTCTTTTGTCTTTTGGGCTTGGGTTGTTTTTTTTTTTTTTTTTTTTTTTTTTTTTTTTTTTTTTTTTTTTTGTTTTTTTTTTTTTTTTGGGTTTTTTTTTTTTATTTGGGGAGTT
>NDXB01019020.1:44891-69927 GCA_002631895.1 Agapornis roseicollis
TTTTTTTTTTTTTTAGTATCTTGATAAAATTAAAAATTATAATATTTTGAACATCTGCACAATTAACTGAACTGCAATTAATTTTGCCACTTCAATCGAATAAAGGCTATTTTGTATGCTGAGCTTGAAGAAGCATAATTATATTTTCCTCTCTAGCTCCCCAAATTCCTCCTGAATTCATCCCCTGTGAATAAAATGCAATGAAGTGCTTCCTTCTCAAATACCATTGGATGATCACTGAAAGAAAGTAGTATTTTAACTTTAAAAAACAATTTCCTGAAAACATACCTTGAATACCATTGTACAGGTAAATCTTTAAAGGAACATATTTCAAGAAATAATTGAATAAAACACCATAACATAAATATCTACATCTGTTTTCCATTAAATCCATGTATACTGGTCTTTAAATTCTGATCTTAAGCAATACATACTAAGGACTTTATTTTTCATACTATACCAGCTTTATTTACTTGCTGCTACCCTTTTTCGCTTTCTCTTTCCTTTTTCTCTCTCAATGGGAAAATGGAAGCTTTAAAGTTTCTTTCAAGTGTGGTGTTTATATAGAAGTTGGACCCTCTATTATTCTGAATAAGCTTTACATGCTTCCATGAATACTATTTTGCAATTGCTTTGCACTGTCCCCTCCTTATTTGTTGCTTTATTTATATGTCCCAGGAGCCCCCAGGGATGTTTCACTGCATTTATAGCTAAACTCATGAAATTAGCTGATAAGATAGAGGAGGGTACTTTTTTCCTGTCTGATGTCTACCCTTATTTTCCCTATACCTACTTTGGATATCTAATAGTGAGAAAACACATAGGAAACTAATCTGTTAATGCATCCTACAGGCAGTCCTTTCCTTTCAGAATGAAAGGAAACTACCTTCTGAAACTCAGCACTGTACTCTGAAAATAAATAAACCATTTTTTTAAATAGCAAATAGCATTCTTGAATAGAGCAACTTTGTTTTGACTTGTTATTAGACCTTGGACACACAATCCAGGATGTGAGAGCATGCAATGTGTGTGCTTTAATGCAAATAAAAGGAAATAGATGCTTTTTTTCTGGAAGCATTGCTTTGGAGAGTTTAACTTTTCTTATCCAGTCCTCATCAGTAAGAGCACTATTCTTGTCAAAATTTAAAAGCAGGTGCTTATATTTGGGATTCTTAGTCTGTGTATTGTCATATCTCAATTTTCATAGGGGTGTGGAGCAAACTCTTGATGGATTCTTTATAATAATTACATATAGTAACCTCTGTAGAGAGTAATTCCTCATCATCATCTTTACTTTTAAATACAAATCAGATAATTATGTAACAAAAAGTAAATTGGATTAAATTCTGCTTTAGGTAGATTTTTATACAACACATAACTGATCACATTTTGCTATGCCAGATGATATGAATCACATTGGTCCTATGTAGCTTGCTTTTTAGGGGTTTGGATCATATTTTTTATGTATGTGCATGTATATTACTGCATACTGGATTCCAATCATGCGTAGAAGGAAGATAAGTTTAGTCATGACCTTTAGTTTCTAGGGACTGTCTGATACTCCCTGAGAAACTGCTTTCTGCTTCATTTCACAGAAGAACAGGTTGGAAGGGACCTCTGGAGACCATCTAGTCCAACCCTCTGCTCAGGGCATAGTCCTGTCAGGCTTTGAATATCTTCACAGATGGAAACTCACAACCTCTCCAGGCAATTTTTGTTTGCTCTAATGTTTGACTACCCACACCATAAAAAAAAAAAAATATATATATATAAATTAAAAATTGTTTTGTTTTTGCTGAAATGGAATTTCTTGTTTTAAATTTTTAATTTGTGCCCTTTGAGGTGTGGTGTTAACTAGGGCTNATGGAAACTCACAACCTCTCCAGGCAATTTTTGTTTGCTCTAATGTTTGACTACCCACACCATAAAAAAAAAAAAATATATATATAAATTAAAAATTGTTTTGTTTTTGCTGAAATGGAATTTCTTGTTTTAAATTTTTAATTTGTGCCCTTTGAGGTGTGGTGTTAACTAGGGCTGACTAGAGGGGAGGGATGGTTTCCCTGGAATTTCTAATGTTGTTTTTCTTAATGCAGCCCCAGATGCTGTTTGCCACATAGGTGCACTGACAGCTCATGGTCAACTTGTCCAGTGGGAACATCAGGTCTTTTTCTGCCAGGCTGCTTTTCAGCCTGTTGACCCCCAGCATGTGCTGGTGCATGAGACTATTCCCCAGGGTACAGGACTTGATATTTCCCTTTGGTGATTGTCATGAGGGTGCTGTTGGCCCATTGCCCCAGCTTGCTGAGGTCCCTCTGAATGGCAGCACAACCATCTGGTGTTTCAATCAGTTTTGCATCATTTGTAGGTTTGTACTTTAGATGCCAATATCATGCTCAGCTGAAAGACTGCAATGATTGATAACCTCATAATAACCAATGCTCTGAAAAATGGGATTAAGTACAGCTATAATTGGAAACTGTTTTTTCATAGGAATGAATAATTAGTGTTACACCCATCTAGAATAAAGTGGCTTACATATGAGTTTTGTCAGCATTTTTCCTCCCCAAAAGTGATATTGTGGTGATTAAATAAATACACACCAAAATTATAAAAGTATTAAGATTCCTTTTGGTAAATTATATTTGTGTCTCTTCAGCAATGGTTGAATGCAGAGAGGATTTCTTAGAAAATCACAAAATTTATAGATAAAAGAAATTATGAGTTCATCTCATGTGTTCCATAATTCAGCCTAAACAACTGAAACCAGTCATTTATGGAGTAATGTCGTAACTTCTGCTGTGTCTGTAACATATATATTACTATCCAGCCATGGCTTAAAGATTTGAAGGGATGGCAATATATCATAATTTTAAATAAACAGTGATAAGAGTTAATAAGAAATTCACAGAACCAATCATACAATCACAGAATGGTTTGGGTTGGAAGTGAGCAATGACCTTAAATATCATCTAGTTCCATTCCCCCTGCCATGGACAGAGGCACTTTCCACTAGACCAGGTTGCTCAAAACATTGTGGTTTGTAACTATGTTGGTTATGTTCGTGATATCACACCAGTATGAAAGCAAAAATGGTTATGAGTGGCTTAGTTCCAGCAGTAAAGTGGTAGTTTTGATCCAATAAAAGAAAGCTGCAAAAACACAGCAAGTTCATATCCATCTCATTTACTTAGGTAAGTGGAGTGTGAGACTTTGAGCAGAACAGTATGACTTCTTGGTCTAGACAGCACCTTCATGCAGAAATCACTACAAGCTGAAATAGAGCACTTCTTATGGTTAGGCACAACCATTCACTGACATCCGCTTTTCCAAAAAAGGTGTAGGTAAAGTAGACATTTTATTCTAACATTAATTTAAATATTGTTCTGAGGTTTTCTAAGCTTTTTACATATAGCAGCCATCAAGCTTCAGTTGAATTGAGTAGTAAAATCTGGCTGACCTAATATAGATTCAGCTCTTTACTTGTATTTTAATTTTTAAATATTACTAGAACCTTTTTGGCTTATTTTCATTCTCCTTGTTTGCTGGCATAGTGTGGAGTTATATAATATTTGAATGCACTGCATGACAAGTTTTCCTGTTCAACTTATGAAGCTCCCAAATGGTAACTAAATGCAGTTAGCAACATTTGCAAAGCTGCTTGAGATAAAATCACAGTGAGGAATATCAGGATTTTTAGGTTCTAGTTGGCAGAATGGCTTTAGTAGGTGAGGAACGGGATGACTAAGCACATGACTTGATTTTGTGAATGCTGAAAAAGCCTTGTAGTTGGTAAACTGGGCTGTGCATTTTCAGAGAGAGTGCCCAAGTTTTAATCCCAGTTCTACTCCCAGTAGTTCTGTGAAATTTGACAATTAGTTTCTTTGAAAGAGGGAGTTGAGGGTTGCCTGGCTCTAGGATAGATAGGAGACTTTGATATTGGAATTCTGTTCTACAAAGTTATATTCTAACTGCTTAGTTGAAGATGTGCATTCAGAAAGTATAAAATCCAAATCTTTAAAATCTTTGCTTTCACCCTAATGTACATTTTTTTTTTTTTTTGTTCTAAGAAGCACATGATGTATATTTCTACCTGAATTTCTTAGTAATATATGAAACTTCCTTAGCAGATGCAGACAGGAATCATAATGTGTCAAATGTGAGTTCCATAAAAGATGTGTGACTTGGCAAATCTGAGGAATTTTCAGCACAAAATTTTTCTTTTTCTCTTTAGTGTTGCTAAATTGCTACATTTTCATTGCCTGTATGTGGGTGGACTTTTGCCTTAGATTGACTTGAAGAAGAATTTGAGGCAGTGTTTGGAAACAGTATATTTAGTGAGTTTTGAGAGAGGGAAATGTGATGGATATAGGGAGGGAAGGAGGAGATCAGGCTATTTTTTGGCATGGGGGAGACCAGCACAAATTTTTGTTCTAAGATGGTAAGAACACTGGAAGAAACAAAAAGGAAGATGCAGTCTTTCTGTCCTCTGAGAGCTATCTTGTAGTTTATAACCTCAATAGTGTCAGTTGGAGGGTGACTTAAAACTCTTTGTGACTCAACAGTTACCAACGTCATTCTGTCTGCACAGAGTAAAATATTTTAGACTAGAGGTCAGCAAGGTATTCTTCAGCACTTTATAGTGATGTCTTAGAAGAGAATAGAGGAATGTTTATTGCAAATTAGAATGTGTGTCTACACAGTTTTTAAGTATTTAGTCTTTATTTCTGTCTCATTACCTTCTACTCTGCTCTTGTGAGACCTCACTTGGAGTATTGTATGCAGTTCTGGTGTCCTCAACATAAAAAGGACATGGAGCTGTTGGAACAAGTCCAGAGGAGAGCCATGAGGATGATCAGGGGACTGGAGCATCTCCCATATGAAGATAGGCTGAGAAAGTTGGGGCTGTTTAGCCTGGGGAAGAGAAGGCTGCATGGAGACCTTATAGCAGCCTTCCAGTATCTGAAGGGGGCCGATAGGGATGCTGGGGAGGGACTGTTCATTAGGGACTGTAGTGACAGGACAAGGGGTAATGGGTTTAAACTTAAACAGGGGAGGTTTCGATTGGATATGAGGAAGAAATTCTTTCCTGTGAGGGTGGTGAGGCACTGGAATGGGTTGCTCAGGGAAGCTGTGAGTGCTCCACCCCTGGTGGTGTTCAAGGCCAGGTTGGATGAAGCCTTGGGTGGCATGGTTTAGTGTGAGGTGTCCCTGCTTATGGCAGGGCGGTTGGAATTAGATGATCTTAAGGTCCTTTCCAACCCTAACTATTCTATGATTCTATGATCTTCCCAGTCTTTTGATTTTTTCCTTTAGGCTTTCAGAGCAAAAGAAGACCAATCAAGTAGGCCTCTGCTGTAATTTTCCTTCTTACTTCTCTGTAGCATAGAATACAAAATTATGTTTCTGTTGATTTGTAAGTGTCTTTTGATAAGCTCTAATTACGAAGAATTTGTGTACAATACTAAAGTGCTGATAGTGAGACACATATTAAGTGATTGCCTAACTATTTTCCTTTTATTTCATTTGAACTCTATTTGGTTTTTGGAATTGTAATCGGTCTTCAGGATGTGCTCTTACCAATGTGTTGTTACCATTTTCTATGAGTTTTCATTTTCTGCTTTTTATGATGCAAAACTTCAGTCCAACAGTCATTCTTCAACAACCAAGCCATTTCAGTCTTTTGCTATTATGTTAGCAATATGTAAGAGTTTTCTCTTCTGGATTTTTGGTTTGAGGGTAAAATCAACCCAAAGTGAATAAGCTGTTAAGTAATATGGGTTAGGGAATGTTGTACTGCCAGAAATGTAATGCTGACCCTGTCCCTCTGTCAGTCTTGATTTACTGGCAACACAGCTAAAGTTTCTACAAGCATGTGAGCTGGTGGTGATACTGAAAGAAAGGCAGAGAAAGGAGCAGCTTGACTTTTTACTTAATGCAATGGACACACTCTACAACTGCATGAGTCATAGAATCATAGAATAGTTAGGGTTGGAAAGGACCTTAAGATCATCTAGTTCCAACCCCCCTGCCATAAGCAGGGACACCTCACAATGGGGGTTTAGATAGTGATAATTCAAAAGGTGAAAGAAAAAAAATCCTTTAACAGTTGAAATACTTTTTTTTTTTTTTTTCAAATTTTGACTGTTTAACTTCTGATATTAACAGTAAAGTAAAAAAGATATTAACAGTAAAGTAAAGATCTTTACCTTAAGATAATCAAAGCATATTTGGAGTAAAATGTATCACATATGCACAAAGAAAGTACACTCTTTTTGTGAAGCAACTCCTGCTTTAACAAAGGACATTTCTAAACAAGCAGTGTAGAACATCTGTAGTTTCAGATCCATCCTTAATTCATACTCTGGGCTTGGTACAATCGGACTTCTTACTGCTTAAAAGCTCAACTCTGCAGCAGTAATATTAGAAGAGCATACATTGTGTGAACATGGTAACTGTTAATATCAGAAGTACAGATAAAATTATGCTGTGTCTTGTGGTGTTTATTAAGGTATTCTCTCTAAAGTAGATTAAGCTGCTTTTACTTTTGTGTATGCTATGTGTTTTTCATTTAAATGAACTCCTTTATATCACCATTTAAAATAAGAAAAATTAACCTTGATAATAATAAGAAAAAAAAATGTTTAAAATATTAACTCAAGAAAATAATTGCATGCTATCATTTCACCTTTTTCTGCACTGGTTTAAGAAATTCTGTAGAGTTTTCAATTGAATTGCATTTCTTTTATAGTTCTTCCACAATTGAGAGTATTCTTTGATGTTTCATCTTCTCGACTCCATCACTAAATTCCTTTGTAATTAGCAAAATGTGACACATCTTTTTGACAGGAAAGCTGAAAAGCAAGCTTTTTTTTTAAAAAAAAAAAAAATAATAAAAGTTATGCAGATTAACTAAGCAATTCAAGTAATTAGAGAACTTCAAATGTCTTAGCAAGGCAAAATCCTCCAAAATTCACTTTTAGGAAAGCCCAAGGTGCAAACTACATGGAGTAAGAACAGTTGTGCCTATAGACATAATATGTAAAACTGTAGCTGGGTGAATAAAGTATATGGTTGCTTCTCACTTGCGAATGAAATGCATCACCCTTTCCACAACAGAAGTGGGTGGTATAACTTTTCGAAATGAGGGCTGAGAGAAGGATATTGCTACGCATTACATTTGGAAGCAAACAACAAGTTGGAGTTAGACAGGAAGGGAAAGGGAAGGAAAAACTTGATTATAAAGGGTACAAGTAATTACATCTGGACATCAGACATGTGAGCTCAGAACTACAAAGCAAAACTTTGTTAGAAGCTTCTAGGAAGACCTATCAGGTCCTTAAATGTAAGCAGCTTTACTACAGAGCTTAAAGACAATGCATGAGCTGGTTGCTTTTGATTGCAAGGGATGGGCTTTACTGAACCATAAGCCTGTTTCAGTGGTTTAGGACAATTTTTATTTGCATAAGAGCACTTGTTTGTGTATGTACCTCTCTGGTAAGAGTTCTATTGATAAAGAGCACAGTCTTCTTCTTGTGAGAGTAAATACAATGATATTCATTAAAAGTTGAAGGGATGTAGAAGAAGTGATGTGCTTAGATATGAGACTGCAATGCCTCTTTTTTATTCAACCTTAAATTTCAAGGAACTACCTTTGAGCAAGAAAGGCAGGGGCTACCATTTTGATTCTTGAGTTGCTTCTAACTGCCAGAGGAAACATAGCTTACCCTCTCAGACCTTCTTTCTTCAGCAACTTAAAATACCTTTGGAAGTTGGAAGAGGATCACTGTTTGTGTCAGGGAGCTGTGAAGGGTTGCTCCCTAAAAGAAGAGAGCTGGGACTGGAGGGTGACCCCAGCGCAAGACAAACAGTGCCTGCCTCATCCCACAGCACTTCAGGTGGATGAGAGAGTAGGGTGGTGAGAGTAGCAGGTCCCATCAGCAGTCCAGTAGGTATTATGTGAAGCAAGGACACAAGACAGTTCCCTGGGTAAACCCAGGAAAATCAAACAACAGTTTAGAAACAGTCCAGAGACACCACACTTACAACATAGTTGAGACAGTCCCTGGTATGAGCTTAAACAGGACTCTTAGGCCCATGGGAAGGGATGCAGTGAGGCTGCAGGAGAGGCTGGTCATAACTAGTGAAGCCTATTAGATCCCACAGAGCCCTGGGAGCTTGTTGGAAAACAATATATCAAACAAAAATCAGACAGTTCTTTCTATGTAGAAGCTGCCATTTCTATTGCAAATGACATGAGCACAGCTACTGCTGCCTCCCCTTTCCTACCTCACCTTCTTTTTCCATGGAAAAGCAAGAAGCAAAGCAGATGAACTTTGGGGGGAACACACAAGGAGGGAATTCACACACCATTTTCTCTGTCTGTTTTTATCAAATCATGAGTCAGCTTTATTGGCTTCCCCCTTTGTAGGACAAGGGGGCTTTAGTGTCACAGGAAGGGGTGTACCTAAGTAAATTTTCCCTGTTTTTTCCTGAGTGCTTTTATGAAGTTCAGAGAACCTAATGAAAATGATAGCAATGAGTGGACTTCAGAAAGTGCTCTTCTTTAACCTGGTAGGTAATGAACCTCTTAGCTTCTCTTGCTAATTCAGAATGTAAAGGTCATTAGCCTTGAAATAAGTTGCAGAGGAAATACCTCATAGAGTTGCATTATAGCTCATCCAGTGACAGTGTTGGAGAGATTAATTTATGCTTGCAAGAACAGAGATTTATCTTTGCTGTCATAAAGGTTATTATCCTCCAGTAAGTTAGGCCTCTTTGGTCTCTCTCTTTACCTTGTCCATTCTATCTTATGCTCAGGAAAACTAGGAAATTACTCCTCTTTTTTCACTTCCCCAGCATAATTTCCTTAAAAAGCATAAGAAATAGTCCAGAAAGGGGAGAGAGCTCTTTATTGCTTACTACATTCTCAGTGTAGCAGGAGAGAGCCTTCAGAAACAAGGATCCTCTTAAAGTCTGGCTGCATTTACTCACTGTTAGCTGTCATAAATACTAAACTGAATAATTTGATACCATCATCACATCATTACGTGTCTTCTTTTTCAGATGATTCATATAAATGTTTAATATAAGCACTAGTTGTAGCACAGATATCTCTAAATCCCTTCTTGTGAACTCCCTCATTATGAAAATTGACCATCTGCTTCTACTATCCATATCAATATCTTAACCAATTACTTATCCACTCAAAGATCTTTCATCTCATGGCTGTTTCCTTAGGTGGCTGATGAATGAGCTTGCTAAGTACCTCTATAAATTCAAATGACCCTACCTTGTCCGTATACCCACTGGTTGAATTTCCTGGTCTGACTTCACAGTTAATCCTGCTCTGAGAAGGAGGTTGGACTGGAGATCTGGGGTCCCTTCAGCCTGTGATTCCTCTAGAGAACTTCAGTGGGTTTGTGACCCAGGGCTATCTTGTATAGGAATCTTGCTGACTATTCCTCACCATGCCATATTTATACATGAGTCCACATTTTTGCTACAGTTTCTGCTAATTTGATTTGCATGTGCATCAGCCTGGTTTGTGGTTTCCCAGGTGGGCTTTTGAAAGAATTTCCACAACACTTTCCATTCTTCAGTCCTCTCATAGTTGGATGGCTTTACACATTAAATGGGCACAGCATATCTAGAAGTTGCAGCTCATTCCTATTTCCTCCAGTAGTCGTCCACACTCTGACTTGAGATAAATCATGACTACAGTTTCAAGCTGAATTTGCAGACTTAATTCAGTATTGACCTTGTTTACAGTAGCCTATCTATAATCTCACTCATTCTTAGGGATTCTTTTGTGTGTTGTTTGTTTGGGTTTGTTTGTTTGTTTGTTGTTTTGTTTTGTTTTGTTTTTTTGTTGTTGATGTTTTTTGTTTGATTCTTTGATTGGATTGATTTGGGTTTTTTTCCTTATGGTGGCCTATTACTTTGTATCCCATTGTTCTTGATCTACAAACTTCCCCTGTACTAGCAGAAGGATTAGAGTTCTGAGGAAGTCCTAAACTCCCTTGTTTTCCTAAGTTATTTGGGCATGTGATACATATGTTCTCTAATACCTGGGGTGAAGTTTGACATTGTCTTGCCATAGAAAAATCATATTAATATCACGTTCTGTCCAGTAACTTGTGAAATAAGGTTGGCAAGTGTCATTACAAAACATTCCATTACTGATTGATGTTGGCTCAAAAAGCATAGTAGATATCTCCACATAAGTCTTGATGTCTGTGTCCAAGGAGGTAAAAGCATGTATAGGGCTTCTTTATCTCAGTGATTCTATTTTGCTACTCCACATTAACAGGGTAATGGGATATTAACATCTGGATTTATTACTCAATCCATGATATACTGATAGTACTACTGAAACAAGGGGGACACAGAATCATAAAATGGAATATAAAAGCCTTTACAATTAGCTTTAAGTAATGTTAAGTTTGATGGCTTTGTAACAGCTGCAAAGGAAAATTACTGAGATGCATGATACATAGAAAAAAAAAATAGAGAGCAGTTAGAGAACATAACAAGAATCCTTGTATAAGATAAACCATTGTAGTTGGCATGGTGTTAGGTTCTTGTGACCTTAGTACAAAAATAAGTGTGAGAAAACAGGAGTATCTGGGAATGGCAGGTGTCCAGGATAGGCTACAGTTAAACTAAGTGATAAGTAGGAGGATAGGAGGATTATTATGTCTCTGGTGCTAACGAACCAATTAGACTGGTATAACTATCTACTGCGCGTGCTTCAAAGGCTGCCAGGAGTGATGAAGATTGTTGGAAGAAGTCAAGGACCCTCAGAGACCCCTACCACAATTCTGTACTCATGCAGGGAGCTTTCTGGAAAATGATGTGATCCATACGTAGCCTCATGAATATGCATGTATGTCCAGGGACTATATAAGGATGGCTTGTGTGGCAATACGGGGACACACGTTAGGAGGAGCTATCCCCCGTGTCTCCCGGCGCTGCAATAAAGAATACCTGCTTGTCAGCTTGGAAACTTTGTTGGCAGGTTTGTTCCTGGAGTTTTCTCCAAATCACTACATAATCTGAAAACAATGTTTAGTAGGAAATGTGCAAAAGAAATGGGATTATTATCAAGATCTGTTGCAAAATGCACGAGTATTTCAAATAATTCAATTTTTCTTATGATATTTCTTGGGTACAGAAAATTTTGTGCTAATATTGCTATAAGTATTCATGATCTTCTCCATCTAGGCTTCTAGGCTGTATTTATCTTAATGAATTTTCTTGCATCATGTTTTGCTTTGAGCAGACTGTTCAAAAACAGAGATCACAAGATCCATGTGTACAGCTCCATGTGTATTACAAATGTCTGTAGGCAATTATATTTTAGATTCAGTCAACAGCAGACAGCAGTGAGAAGACAGGAAGCAACTGCCAGATCTATTGTATCTTAGCATACTCCTCTGAGAATATTTTTCTATGGGACTATAAAATTTAACTCTATAGCACTCCTTTCACTGAGTATCTCTGCCATGTTCCTTTGCTTTCAGCTCCAAAATAAGTTCCAGAATGAAGCCATTCATATTTTATAGTTAGTGAAGAAACAACCAAAAACTAAGAACAGCTAATCATAATGGCACCCCAGAAGCAGAAGATAGATCATGTACCATTTGGGGTTGTGAGCACTGGAATGAAAACACAAAATCCCTCTATGAAATTAGCTATGAAAATGGCCCTTGACTTTCTCATTCTTTACAGTAAATCCATACTATGAACTGAAATGATGTGATTTCCTTCCTTGAAAATAAGAACAGATGCAGAATTATTCCTTAATGTGAAAAAGGTGCATAGGAACAAAATCTGTCTTGCTCTTTTTTTTGTCAAGCATTTACCAGCTTTGATCAACACTAGGAAACAAAATGAATGAAAGCTATTATATTTTTATTGTCTATTTTGTTAAATTTATGAAAACAGATATTTAATCTGCTTTACATCTGATACAGTTATGTTTTTACAGAGCTCCAGGAGTGCTGTCAAGAGTACTTAGTCTTCAGCAATCTATATAAATATGTTGAAAGGCTCCAATGCATCTTGTAGCAGAATACTGACCATGATGTAAAGGTTTTTGTACTTAGGAATTACCCACAGGCCCTATTTGTGATTGCAACATGCTAACAATGAAATGAGAGTCTGAGCTATGCATCATTTTACTTGAGCCATTCAGATTTACCTTCCTAGGGTATTGTAAGTTCATTTCTGTAGTAGTGAATTATCATTCCATAATTCAATAAGATCTGAGCTGCAGCTACTGTTTTCCCTAACTTAGATTCTTAAATAACGGCTTAAGTATTTTACCTCCTGAATTTCTGTTTTTCAGTTCTAGGAAAGAAATAAACAACAGCAAAGAGAATTCCAAAGAAGCAAGCACTTGTGTAAGCCCATAATACTATTTTAGAGCCTTGAATATAAGACATTATTAATTTTTAATATCTGAGAACTTGAATTAGATTTGTTTCTTGTCTATAATTCCAACAGTTCTAAAATAAAAACAATGTATTTTTTTCAAAGGTAAAAGATTTAGCACTTTCATAATTTAAACAATTGTGGAGAATTGCAGAGAGTATAGGATAAAATTTTGGCACACTCTTTTTCATAAATGCTATTTGGAAAATGTACCAAGATGAAAAAGAAAAATAAATGCTACCCTTTTTACTTGAATAATAGTGATAAATGTGATCTTCCCCCCTGTTAAAAAGCCTGTAAGTTAAAGTTTTTCCTTGGGCAGGAGATGGGGCAGGGAGGTTAGCTTTTTTTTGGGATGTCCTAGTCAATTTAACAGTTATACTGAAGTCATGCAGTTGAGCAATACTTACATCAAATCTCTGGTGTGGAGGATGGTACGCAATAAGCATCTATAAAGTTCAATGAACTATTCCTACTGGATAGTACTCTCTCTAAGTACCCAAAGTTGGCTCCCCAAGTGCTGAATTACACTTGCTCCTGTTTTTAAGTAATGCTTTTAATCACTGAACTCCAATGCTACTTCCAGTTGTCCAGGCACAATGAATTGAATTGAAGTTAATTTATTCAAACTGAGCTAAATGGCATACTAAGAAGCATAGTCTTCTTTGCACCTGGCCAAATATGAATTATCTTCAAATCTCTTTGCTTTGAAGGCCTTTATTGTTGACATCTAGTCTGTATTTTGTAGAACTAAACACAACTGTTGCAAGTAGCAGTTTTATCTGACAAATAAAGATATTTGCTCTTCTTGTATTCATTGCTAGGCAGATGTACTAATGTATCTGGGATATCTGAGCATCTAAGTAAATTACTTGAAATCACAAATGTTTGAAAGCATATAGTTTTAATTTCAACTAGCAAAAGCTGTGTTTGATTGAAATTACAGGATTTTTCCACTAAAAAAAAAAAAAACCCAAAAAAACCCTCAAAATTTTCTTTGAAATGGATTTACTCATTTATTTTGATAAGAAGGTATAAAAAATTTTTTCAAAATGCCTGTGTTATATNAATTACAGGACCACTAAAAAAAAAAAACAACCCAAAAAACCCCTCAAAATTTTCTTTGAAATGGATTTACTCATTTATTTTGATAAGAAGGTATAAAAAATTTTTTCAAAATGCCTGTGTTATATACCTTGACTATATTAAATACCATGTACTAACAAATGTGTAGGGTTTGATTTGGTTTTTGTTTCAGTTTTGGGGTTTTTTAAATTAACATGCTTCCTCATCCCACCCCTGCTTTCACCCCCTCCCCATTTAAATAATGAGATAACGAAAAATATTTTGGAATATAATATCTCATGGAAAAAATCAGGAATTTGTCTCTTTCATGTCTTCAAGGTAACATCTAGATTAAGGTGGATTTTTATCACCTTTGGTATCTAGTATTTAGATACCTGTTTAAGACCCATTTCAGAGCTTAGATCTGACCCTCTATTGTTGGGAAAAAACATCTTCCTTTATGTGTTGAACTGTCTATGCCATTTTTATCCCTATTTCAATAATTTTCTTTAATAAATTCTGCTTGCAAAATAAATCCAGAAAAAATAATTAATAATTGTCTAATCTTTCTTATGTATTGAAGAAATTATAGGGCTAAACTTAAGAATGTTCATATTGTACCCAATAGTTGTCTGAGTGAAAAACCTTTTTTAAAAAAGAGGCAAAATTCAATTTTTTTAAGCAAGGAAAACTACAAGGTTAATCAAGGTATAACGTGTCCCTTGTTTTCATTGTTAGTAAGAGAAAATGTAAGTATATAAATTCTTCTAGCTGCACTTTCTCTGTCATGAGTCTTGTTGCACATTTTTTTTGCAAAATATATACTGCTTTATAGCATCAGAAATGCCACCAGTAGACCCTCATCTACAGATTTTCCTTCTCCTGCATGAATTCAGTGTATTGACTGAAAGCTAGAAAGCATAGCTTACTGTAAACAGTGGCACCATTAATTTAATAATTAATCTTTAGAAAATTATATGCAGGTGATTGTAATTCCTGTGCTTTCCCTAGGAGATCCTGAGAAGAAATAAGGGCTTAATGAGGCACTGCCAACCTATAGGTTTTGGATCTGGTAACAGACACCCAACAGAACAGCTTTAGGTTTAAACTATCTCTAAATAACAACACAGTAATAAGCACAAATCAGTAGTACAATCATCCCGGTCATTTTAATGGTACAACTATTGATGTTAAAAGAACAGCAAATCCAGCAATTCACCAATACTGGGCTAAATTTCACCACGGTGATAAGGCAAGCTGACAGGCAGTATCATCTTGGGATGAGTGACTTGGACCAGCCAACAGGCTCAAGGCATTATGAATTGGACTGCCCTCATTTTCTGAGTTGTGGAAGCACTGTCTGGACTTGCTGACCAGTCATCATATAATCATAGAGTACCAGGTTGGAATGGACCATAATCATTTGGTCCAAACTTTCTAGGCAAAACATAACATAGACTAGATGTCTCAGCAACCTGTCCATCTGAATCTTAAAGCTGTCCAGTGTTGGGGAATCCACCACTTACTTCCCCAGGGAGATTATTCCAATGGCTGATTTTTTCTCATCGTGAAAAATTTTCCTCTTGTGTCCAGTTGTATCTCCACAAGATTAGCTTGTGCCCATTACCTCTTGCCTTTTCAGTGTGACTCCTTGTAAAAAGAGAATATTTGTCTTCTTTGTAGTCACCTTTTAAATACTGGAAAATCATATCCCACCTGTGTTTCCCTTCTCTGCCTGTTCTTTTCTTTGTTTACATGGTCCCTGGAAATACTGTATAAAGCTAGCCCCTGAGAAGTACAGGAAGGAATGCACATACAGCTCAATACTACAGCATATGAATGAAGAGTCTAATTTATATGAAAATCTGGATAGAAGCATAGGATATATCTGGAAAAAAAAAATATACACTATGGTTCTGGGTCAAGGTTCTTGGAAGTGGAATGTGTGGCTCTAAGCTTATCAAACTACTGTTCTGCAGTCCATGGTGTTCATTTTGACCTATAAAACCTAAATGATTAGCAAGAAATCACTTAGATAAATATAAGATTCCCTTCCTCTTTAAGTACTACTACTATGTATAAAAACCAGGCTCCAAACAGACTGAGGCTGAAGAGGTGAGGACGAAGGGGAAGAGTTAAATGTTCATGGCTTATTAGTTTTAGTATTTCACTGAACAGAACTTTTCATTATGTCCTTTTCATCTTTAACTAAAGCAGTCTGGCTAGAAGCATTTTTAATATTTCTGTTATGTAAATAACTTTGCACATTTAAAAAAACATCTGAATGTTGGGCTGTAACTCTTTCACCATAAAATTATTCAGATTTCCTGTTATTTCATGTATATATTTGTTACTGCTATAGGTATCATTTTTACCTCTTAATATTCACTCCAGAAGCTTTATTTTTTTGTGAACTTTATTTTTTCTTAATCCATGCTTCTTTTTTGTGATAATAATTTGTTGAATATAATGGTCTATGATATTGCGTTTGTACCCTTAAAGATTCAAAATTGTCCAGTTAAATATGTTCTTCCTGAATCACACATTGTTAGCCACTTCTGTTTATGTAAACCACAGATACAAGACAGACATAACTGATTATTATTTACATGATAATGTTTTCTTTTAATACTTAAGTAATGTTTTTTTGATGTTTTATATAGATGCCTTGATAATGACTAGAAAATACTACACTAGTTCAGATTATATGCTATTAACCTGGATATCATTTTAGAAGTCTTTAATGATTTGACACTCAGTTGCTCTTTTCAATTTTTTTTAGTGCCACACTTACTTACACTGAATATCATTATTTTATCCTCTGATGACATGATTATCTCATTTTAGATTAAGCTTCAGCAACCATTTAACAATAGCCAATAAACCCTGATGCAAATTACATTTAATGGAAAGAAATAAAATAGAGCTCTTGGAGTCTGAATTTAATTTATAAGAAACTATTCACTCAGCAAGAAATATTTACCTGGCAATGTGTTTCTACATATTAAATATCTTAGCATATGGTTTAATACTCAGCAGAACTTTTGTTATATAGATAAAATCTTGACGGCCCTTTTTCTTTTCTGCCTTAGAAAGAACTATCTGTGGTCAATGTAATTTCTTTTAGTATAACTGGTGGCTGGTCTCTTGTCCCAAGTAACAAGTGATAGGACAAAAAAAATCCAGCCTCAAGATGCACCAGGTGAGGTTAACACTGTATATTAGGAAAAATTTCTTCACTGAAAGGGTAGTCAGGCATTGGAACAGGATGCCCAGGAAAGTGGTGGAATCACCATCTCTGGAAGTGTGCAAATTCATGTAGATGAGGTCCTTAGTGACATGGTTTAGTGGTGGTCTTGGTAGTCCTGGGGTAACAGTTGGATCTGATGATTTTAAAGATCATTTCAATTGAATTGAGTTTACAATTTTATGATTCCAACTTGCAGGTACTTTCTTTTTATAACACCTTCTCAGCTATGTCAGAGAGCAGAGAAGAAGAAAATCTGTTAGGTTTAAGAGACTAGATTTGTGTCTTTACAGTTTCATGACTATTGTCTATGGAAGAGCTATGAATGTCACCTAATCTTAAAAAATTACCTTGAAAGTAGTTTGACCTGAACAATAGCAATTTTTTAAATAATATCTAGTAAAAAATTTTGCATACTTGGTTTCATCTCATTATGTGTAGCTGCTGGACACTGAAATAATGACATAATTAACAGTGTGGATCAGTCTTTTATCTTGAACATTTGATTTGGGAATATTTTACTTCATTTGCTTATATTAATTATAAATATCTCAACAGCCACTCCATTAAGAACATTCTTCAGCATTCTTTACAGCTCATTCCATTTACTATGGTCTGTTTTTTATAATGTTATTTAAGCCGCCGCTTAAAAATATTGATTCATCCATAAATCAGTGTATAACAAATGGATGAGAATGTACAGCAAAAGTGTTAATTAAGTTGTATTAAAATAACATGTAGAACCTTTGCGATCCTCCATAACTTAGAAATCAAAAAAGTAGGACAATAGCTGTTGAGGCAGATTTTTATGGGCTCTGGCATGGGGAAACTTATTGATCATTTCAACATATAAGTTTTGTAGATCTTTAAATTACCAAACAATTACATACATTCTTCCCTGAGTCAATGTCTATCAAACTGTGTGTTTACCAACTCAAGCACAAAAAAGATTATCATAATTGTTCATAATTAAATATGCTCTTTTTCTGAAGAGGGATTGTGATTTGCTATAAATAGTAGACTATTCTGATGGTAAACATGAGGCTTCTCTTTCAACACCTCTGAGAACAGATTTAGCTGTCTGTTTCCTGAACTGTATCCCTCCTCCTCTTGTTGACCTCATACTATATACCTTAAAAATGAAGAACAAGATTGATGTAGTAATATTCAAAACCTTCAATGCCAGTTACAGGGTTGAATAGCTGACTTTAATAAGAGTTTCTTAGAAATTAGGTATTATGGATACACTTTGAACTTTATCAAAACGTCATTGTTAATATCTTATTTTGCAAGTACTCCAAAATATTTAATATATATTTCAGAAATAAATCAATACTATTTTACATCAGCCTTCTATTTTATCTGCACATACAGAACTATAAACTGAGCTGCTTAAAAACCTCAATTTTGCAGTCATTCTGCATGTCAGATATAAAATGCAGGATACTGTGTTGGAAGAGAATGAAGACAATTTTCAGAGGGCAACTGAATGTAATTCAGATTGTTTTTTTCAAAGTGAGCATTAGGCTTTAATTATTTTGAATGTTTGGGAGTTTAAATAGCTCTCGGAAGTATGTACTTAACTGCATGATCTTTGGCAAGGTGATACGTTTAATTTCAAAACCTAATAGATTAGTTCCATGCAGACATACTCATCTATGGAGTGAAGGAACTGGCTTTTTATCTCTTCTGCTGTTGACCCAATATAAATAATGAAATTTAAGTCAAGAATGTGTTGGAAATGTACTGTCAGGTGGTGTGATTGTATATCTCTGCCAGCCTGCTCCATTAAATAGATTTCTAGAAAATGCACTTTCGGTATCTTATTCTGAAACATTTTTCAGCAAAGGAGGGTTTTTGGCCAAAGAGTTTTCCTTTGGTTTTCTGTTTCAGCTCTTGGGATACAATTTTCAAATAGAATTTTAATAGAATTTTAATTTTGCATTCTTTATTCTGAATATAAATGTGTGTATACATATTTATATTCATACAAAATGTGCTGTGCACATAACAACAAAAAAACCTCTTCTAACTTTAAAGCTCAGGGTAAAATTATAGAAAGTAAAATTGGCTTAAAAAATAATGTAACGTATATGAAAGGAATGATTGCAAGTGAATAATTAAAAAATATTAATCATTGCAGAAAAATGAGGACAGTATTTCATCTGGGTTCTCCTTCTTGATCTCTGTATTCAGTTCTAGGGATAGGCATTTATCTTCCTTAATTTTAGAACAGGCATAGGTAAGTGATTTGAAAATACAGACAGCATTTCTAATCAGAAGGCATTTATAGAGGTTCTGCTTCCTAATTTCATCAGCTAAAGAATACTCTATTTTAACAAATAGTTGTCAGAAATATCCCCTTTAAGAGCAGGTATATTTCTGGGTAAGCTGAAGTAGGTTAATTAAAAAATGACTGAAACTAAATTTATGGCAACAAATTAACAAGTTTTTAACTTTTGTCAATTGAGATTTAAAGATGCTCCTGTTTGTTCATATGCTACAGATGTAGTGAAAAAGTTCTGAAATATCTTCAGGACTGGGTAAAACATCTTCATTACTGATATTGGCTACATTTTATCAAAACACATGAGATGTTAAATTATTTGGGATTAAGAACTGGAAAATAACAAGTGTAGAAGTAGCAATGACTACCACATCTGAAATTGTCTAACACTTCCTGACACTATGTTTGTGGGCAACACTTTTTTTTATGCTAATACTGTTTTCAGTATGGCATTTTAGTACGTCTGCTGTGTTTGAACACAAGGAATATATGGAAATTTCACACCTATGTATTTCCTTCACTTTCTTATCATATAATATTGTTTAGTTTCTATACTCTGTCCTAGATAGACAGAAAATTCATCCTTAATGTGTTAATTTAGTTTTCAGCAAATTATAACAAAATGTCTAATGTAAAATGTCAGCAATATTTCTAAGAGGTAGTATTACTGACCTATCCTTTAAACAAATTCTAAGTTTGGTCTAAAAATGACAAATGTGAAATAGTCTGTTTTTAAGTTTTATAAAGAAACTTTATAAAGTGGTTGGTTGTTTTGTTTTCATGCAACAGTGTATCTTCTAGTCAGCATTTCTCATAGATGACTCTTATCTATATTCTAGAAGAAAAGATCTGTTTTAACAAAATACTGCCCTAGATGGTTTTATGGTTTGTGAGGGTTTTTGTATTTGGTGTTGTTTGGTGGGTTTGGGTATTCTGGGGGGGAGATGTTGTTTGTTTTCTTCAATCAACTGTTATTTCTTTTGCAGAGACTGTGACGTAGAAAAAATGACAAGTAACAAATTGGGTTTTGTTAAAGTTCCTGAATTGAATAATTTATTCCTAATAATAATCAGTAGCTGAATCACTATTTAAATGGTTTTATTTAGCCATTTACATTAAATATTTACATGTATACCAATACAAATTTCCCATGCATTCTATTCCAAGAATAGTCGTGTCATTCAACTGACTTTGATAACTTCTCAGTTAACTCAGTTAATTCATTAAAGGTAATCTCATACTTGCACAAAATGAGTACTTTTTTTTTTTTTTTTATACATCGTTTCAATTAGTTGCTGTGGTCACAAGTTGAAAGAAATCATATAACTGCATAGAAAGTTGCATAATATATTTAATTATAAAGTCTCTGTATAAATAGTGATCGGGCAACTTAAATCCCTCTCTGCATAACTTCTACACTGCTTCCAAGCAGTTTCCAGGCCCCATTCACAATCAGAAGTGAATCCTTGCATACACATTTGCAACTCCTTGCATGTCACATTTCTGTGATTGTAAAGTCAGATATATAGTTGAAAAATATAGATAGATATATATGGAGAGAGAGAGAGAGAGGGAGAGGTTGAGAGAGAGAGAGAGATATTGGATATTTATTCTGGAGCATTCTAATACCATTGCTCTTAGCAGTGACATTTTTTCATACTACTCATGGCTGGTTGCACAGTCAGGAAAGATGCATAAAGATTATGTCACAAATGAGAGTGTTCATTACGTTTGTGAGGCAAAGTTTTAGTAGCAGGTGGTGGCTTGCTGCTAGGAGCTTCCGCTATGTCCAATAGCACCAATGCCAGCCAGCTCCAAGATGTACCAGCTGATGTCCAGTCAGTCAGCGGCAGTGGCAGCACTTCTGTGATAATGTATTTAAGAAAGTGGAAAAATTACTGCACAGGAACAATTGTAGCTGGAGAGAGGAGTGAGAATATGTGAGAGGAACAACTCTGCAGACACCAAGGCCAGTGAAGAAGGAAGTTCTCCCAGTGTTGGAACAGATTCTCCTGCAGCCAGTGGTGAAGACCATGGTGAGGCAGGCTGTCACCCTGCACCCCATGTAGGTTCACCTGCAGCCCATGGAGGACCCCATGCCAGAGCAGGGAGATGCCTGAAGGAGTCTGTGACCCCATGGGAAGCCTGTGCTGGAGAAGACTTCTGGCAGGTCCTGTGGAGCTGTGGAGAAAGAAGATCCCATACTGGAGCAGTTTTACTGGAAAGACTTGTGACCCTGCAGGGGTACTATGCTAGAGCAGCCTGTTCCTGAAGGACTGCACCCCATGCAAGGGACCCACACTGCAGCAATTTGTGAACTGTAGCCCATGGGAAGTACTCATATTGGAGAAGTTCATGAAGAACCGTATCCCATGGGAGGGACCCCGTGGTGGAGCAGGGGAAGAATATGAGGAGTCTTCCCCTGAGGAGGAAGCAGTGGCAGAGGCAATGTGTAGTGAACTGACCACAACCCCCATTCACCATCCCCCTTCACCACTGTGGGGGAGAAGGTCAAGAATTCTGGAGTGAGGTTGAACCTGAGAAGAATGAAGTGGGGATTTAGGTTTTATTTCTTATTATCCTACTCTGATTTGACTGGTAATAAATTAATGTTCCTCAAGTCAGGTCTGTTTTGCCTATGTTAACTGGTGAATGATCTCCCTGTCCTTATCTTGACCCCAAAGCCTTACCTTATATTTTCTCTGCCCTTTCCAGCTGAGGAGGGGAGTGATAGAGCAGCTTTGGTTGGCACTTGGCATCCAGCCAGGGTCAACCCACAACAGAGTGGCAGAAGATGCCAGGAAATGTATTTATCATGAAAAAATACAGCAAACTCAGAATGCTTGATAATATTTTAAAATGAAAACCTGGCACAATTTTGGGGATTACAAATCTTCCCAGGCACATTTTTCTTGCTTATCTGTGTTATGGATTTACATGATTCCGTTTCTAATAAAGATGCAATTTGCTGTCAGCATTTTCCAAAAGACTAATTTTGCTTGCAGTAGATACATCACTACACATGGAACAGATCTTAAGCATTAGGCTTGATTTCACCCTGGATAAGAAATCCTGTATGTTAGGTCTTTGGCAAGGTCAGCAAAGGCTTACTGAGCTTCAGCATATTATTAAGTAACCTGTTCAGAACATCAGCCTTAGAACTGGCTTTTTCTTAAAACACACGATTCTCTCCACTTACTGATGTAAGCAGTGGGGGATATCAATTGATACTTGCTGAGTAAAAGTCTTTACCAAAAAAAAAAAAAAATAAAAAATATACCTGCTAATATCCCACACCTTATTAAGAGTACATATTCAAACTTCTATGCTAGGTAATGAGAAAGTAACTTGCCTAGCTTTGTGTGAAGTAAAATATCAGATCTCTGGCACAGTGTTCTGTTTGGGCTGTTACGCCTGCTTTCTCAGATTGTAAAAGTGGGGGAGAGGAGGAAAGCAGTAATGCTTGTGTTAGGTTGCAATAGTTTTGGCCTTTACTAATGGTCATTTTATTGAAGGGAAAATGAAGTTAATGATTGCTTAGTTAGGGATTAGTGTGACTTGGTTATAGGGATGTATCTCATGGGATGCATATATATCCTTTGTCTATAGGGATGTATCTCAGATTCTCTCATGCAGATTTTATCCCTAGTTCCTCAGGTACAAAAGTGTCTTGTTATATCCTATGGGAAAACATTTCAGATTAAGCATCTTTTTTAGCCTGTTAAGAAATTTGAACTGAAGCAATGGACTTAGCAAAATAAATGCTATTGTCTTAAAAATAAATGGAAATAAAGGTTTGAGGGACTTCTTAGTGACAAGTCCTCCGTTAGAAACAGAAATTTTATCCATTGTAAGAATGCAGCTTTCTCAGATCGAAGATCGAATTGTTAGATTCTAAGAAACAAAAAACAACCTCACACTGACAGCATAAAAAAAAACCCAAAACCCAAGCAAAACAAAACAAAACCCAAACAACCAAAACAAAACAAGAAAATAAGAAAGAAGGAGGACTTGTTAACATAAAAATCAGGTCATAAATAATATAACCAAATCTATTTTTTTTAATGTAAAAGTCAAGTAATTGCCAAGCTTAACATGTATCTGTGTCTGTTTACCCTGTTTTGCTTCTATAAAATGTACTATCTTAGTAGTTATCATATCAACTTCGTGCAGACTTCCATTTGTACTGTTGAATTTACATGTCCTCAGATGGTTTGGTATGACCTCAAGAACGTGTAAATATAAAGTAGGGCAGACACTGTATTACATGACAGGTATAACAATGAAAGGAAGAATCAATTTCCTAATAACACTAGCAAGTCTTTGAACAGTGATAAAAGTTTTATGTCTTATGATGTCCCTTGCACCCTTATCTCTTTTTAGGTTATGGCAATAGTACCCAACATGCATAAAGTATTCCTCACTACATTAGCAAGTTAATTTGTTAAGACCCTCATGTCCTACTGTCAGATATCCCATCCCTTCATAGTAATGCTTGTTGCTCACAGACGGTCTTCAGTCATAGACACTGTCCTGGGTTCGGCAGTAGCAGTCAATTTTCTCCTTCTTAGCAGCTGATGCAGTTTTTATGTTTTGACTTTCAGCCTGGGAACATAGTTGATAACACCAATGTTTTTAGTTGCTGCTCAGTAATGTTTATTCTGACCAAGGACTTTCTGAGTCTCATGCTCTGCCAGGGAGGAGGGGAGGCCAAGGGGAAGCAGGGACAGGACACCTGACCCAAGCTAGCCAAAGAGGTATTCCACACCACAAGCACGTCATACCTGGGGAGGTAATGGGGAGTTACCCAAAAGGGCACACACTTCCCAGTCGGGCTCGTTTTCAGCAGGTGGTATCATACTCTCTTCCCTTGTTATTTCCTTCATCATTATTATTATTGGTGGTAGCAGTAGTGATTTGTGTTATACCTTAGTTACTGGACTGTTATCTCAACCTGTGGGAGTTGCATTCCTTCAATTCTCCTCCCCATCCCTCCAGGAGAGGGAAGGAAAGAGGGGGGGGGGTGGGGTGGGGGGAGTAGAAACTGGGTTTAAACCACAACAGACACCAAAGCCCTGTTTGTGACATCAGGTGTGCTTTGACCTACTGAATGAGCCCACTTCTGCTGGAGCTTGTTCCCCTCACTGGAAGGACAGGGATGTCACCTGATCCTTTTACCTTTCACTTTGTCCCTTGAGCTCTGGGGACTTTGGGTTACACTTGATATCACTGTGTGTATTCACATGTAAATACAGGGGGTAATTGTACAAGGGGCAGACAGGCCTCAACAATTCTTCTGCAGCATCTTGGATCTGAGCCAACAGTAAGCAAGAAACCTCCTGATAAATCATGATGAAGTTGCCTTCATCCCCTACGGAAAGGCATCTCATATAAGCACCACATTCTTCTTTACCTGTGGGCCTATCTTGTTCTGATGAAACCACCAATGGGTCTTGTTCATCAGTGAGAATCTGGACATTGAGCTTCTCTCAAGCAGTGCTTACATTCCATAGTGTGACTCAGAAACAGGAAACCCAGCTTGTCTCAGGCACTATTTGCATTTGACTATGGGAGGCCCTGAGTGTGAAGGAAATAAACAAAAAGGATGTTGCCTATTGATACTGCATAGATAGAATTGTTTTGACCCCTTTGTTTCAAGTTGATAAGCCTCCACAGGAATGTGAAAGGATGACTCAGAGGATGGAGTTAAAGGGCAGACACCATGATATGGGGGACAAGAATACCCTGGGTGAAAAGGACCAATGAGCTGTCACTAGATTCACAGACGGTGATTCTTCCTCTACCCTCCTCTCCTCTACCCTCCTCTCCTCTCCTCTCCTCTCCTCTCCTCTCCTCCCCTCCCCTCCCCTCCCCTCCCCTTTCCTACTCTTCCCCTCCCCTTTCCTACTCCTCCCCTCCCCTTTCCTACTCTTCCCCTCCCCTTTCCTACTCGTCCCCTCCCCTTTCCTACTCTTCCCCTCCCCTTTCCACTCTTCCCC
>NDXB01019020.1:90579-119778 GCA_002631895.1 Agapornis roseicollis
AAAAAAAAAAAAAGATTTGTTTTGAGGGCCTTTGTGAAGTAACTCTGCTTCAAATTTCCTCAGACTTCCTGATGAAGACCAATGGAACCTCTGGAGCACCTATAGTACCACTGCAATGAATCACAGAATACTTCAGGTAGGAAGGACCTGTGAAGGTGTCTAGTCCAGCCTGCTGCTTAAAGAGGGATCAGCTAGATCCAGATAAGATGATCTTTGCTAGCATCTGTGTCAAACTGCCTGAGCTGTAGAGGCAGGCTAAGTTGCTTTCTATGATACTGGAGAGGGGTTATACAGAGTGAAATTGTTGCTGATAGATGGCTTCACTATTAAGTTTAAAGCTGCTTGCTTATGACAGGTTTTGAATGCTTCAGTACTTACAAAACCTACATTTCTTAGTTGTAGTAACTAGTAATCCTCATTGTTACCTTTTAAAAGATTTTTGTAGGTGTTTTTCTATAGAAGTTTTGATGAGCTCTGATAAGGCTGATTAATATGAAACCTGCACGGGTTTTAGAACTTTTACTAGTAATAGCCAATATAGCAATTCCTATAAGAAATATTTCACTTTAAAGAAAGAGAATGTTTGAGGTAGAACTTGGTAATAGACCTTGTATAAAACTGAAGAATGGAAAAAAAGAGCCTAAAAAGGGTCTCTCAAAAAACTGTTTAGCAGCATGAGACTATGAAATAACCAAAGACCCACATAACGCTTGGCAAAATAATTTAATTATTTGATGAAAATTTATGTAGGAATAATTTTCATACTCAAGTATTTGAGTGTCGACTCTTTTTAGCCAGATTTTAGGCACACTTAAAACTCTTTTAGTACAAAATTAATTGCATTAAATGATTGCATTTCAATTTTTGCAAATGCATAAAAATACTAAAAAGGTTAGCTATGTATTTAAATCACCTTCAAGACCTGGTGGTGGTGATATTTTTGCCTTCTTACTATGGTGTACCTGGATTTTTTACTTATTTATTTTTAGAAGTCAATGAAATTTTTCTAAGTTGCTTTTCTGTTTGAAAAGGCAACACAGGCTTGAAGCTCCATTTCCTCAGCAGATTATTTAGTACCTTACTGCATTTTTGGGGGGGGAAGTGGAATAAAATTGCTGATGTTGATAAAATTAATTCAGTAGGGTATCAACAGGTAAGTAGGTCACTTTGTAAAATGTAACAGGCATCACAAATTATATCCTTTCATTTCTTTGCACTAGGCCTTTGATAACATCAGGCAGACTTAGTACTGGTTTGCTTCTAATAACTTCTCATCTGCTTAACATGAAAGCTTCTTTGAAATTTCCTTGTAATAGAACACCAAAAAACTTGTTTGCTATCTAAGACTTGAGAGCAGGGAAAAATGCAAATGGAGTTAATGCAGCTGGTTACCATTTAATCATCTTGAACAATGGTGAAAGTGATTCCAAATCAAAAGTCCAATTACCATTACCTTTTTCCCCTTAGGAAAGTCAAGATCTGGATGGGCACTCAGCCCAACACCTGTAAATACATTATAGACACCTATGTAGATCTCAGTTTTTAATTTTGCCCTGCCACTATCTGGGATCTTATCTCCTTTGGGAAAATTATCCTGATAAGTGGCAGTGTGTTGAGTTTTGACCTTGCCTTGTGCTGGGCACAAGTGATCGCAGCAACAGGGAATTGACACTGTTTTGTAAAAGTTTTTAAAATGCATGAAATTAGCATAATCAAATATAAAAATGCTTCAGTGCTAAAGTATGTAGAACTAAAATTTTAACTAACATCAGTGTATACTTCCTTTCTTAAAAATAATTCATGGAGTAATTGTCGTTGTGTTTTTTCAGCTAAGTACCCCGATAGGCATACTGTGTAATAAAACATCAGCAAAACTAGATGATCTTAAGGTCCTTTCCAACCCTAACTATTCTACGATTCTATGAAAAAATAATGCAGTGGCACTGCTGCTTGCACATACTTGCTTAAAAGTATTGAATTAAATCACTCAAAATATATCTGAAACTTATGAGGAATTTTTGCTTTCTCCTTGTCTGAAATATGGAAAGGTATGTTTTCTTCATAATTTTTCATAACCTCTGTTTCTAATTTTGTCCTGGATTCATTATTCCAACTTCTACTCCTTTTTTGTTGTGAAATTTGAGACTAGTTTTCTACTTTCTTTTAGCAATTTTACATTGTGTGCCAGTACTGTTGTAAATTCAGTGCATAAGACGAATACCAAAATACCTGTATCATTTAGGAGTGTTCGGTTAACTAATACAGACCTTTACTTTGAGCTTGTAGCATAAATGATTCTTTAATAACAGAAGTAAATTAAATATTGTGAGGAGAGGAAAAAAATCTGCATTATTCTGAGGTTGAAATCTTGGTGGAGCTGTCCTCACTGCTACAGCCTAGCCCCACTGATGTGAGCAAAATGTATGTTAGCATCCTGCATCTGAATACTCTACACAAAGACTGACCCCTGTTTCTTGCATTTCCAGGTATACAGATGGAAGTCAGTGAATAAACAGTAAGGGTGGTGTGTTGCAAGTTTTCCCTCTGCCGGGGAGGTGAAGATGTTGTTTTTCCTTTAGCACCATACCAGTTCACAGGCTTAAAGGAGGAGTCAGTTCAGCAGAAAATTTAACAAACTTAGGTCTCCACAGATGTCTGAAGACAGCAAGTCATTGGTTCTCAAGTGCACAATCAATGAATATTTAAGAAATATTTACTGTGAATCATGTCTTTGGGTTCTTCTATGCAAAGTGAAAGATTAGAAATGCTAAGTATGTGATTTGTTCTACAATAACTATAATTACTGAAGGGAAATGAAATAATAAATGCATTGTTTACCTTGCCACAGTTTTTTTTATTATTATTATTTTTATTTTCCTGGATTAATTCTAAAAGTTTGTATAGATGAACAAGGTTTGTTTGGGTGTTATTTCTTTTTTCTTTTCTTACCTTTTTAGGGAGAAGAAGAAGAGATAAGAGAAGCTGAAGACTAGAGTTGCAAGGTCTTCATTGAGACTGGTAAGATTAGGTAATATAAAAAAGTACTGCTCTGTCTAGTCCTATTCAGAAAGTTAATGTAGATCACACTTTCTGGTACCTATCAATGCATAAGTTTTAGTTATAATGTTCTTGCCTTTTGTAATAACAGACATTCAGGTATAACATCTGAAACTTTTCTGAGACTTGATACTTTGATTCTATAGGTATTTTGATCTCTAATACCATCTGTCATCATTTTTCTATTGAAGCTTAATGCTGCAAATGAAAACGCTTTGTATCAATTAATCTTAACATACTTTTCAGGATAAAAATCAAATGCACATGAGTGATTAATTAAAATTAGAAAATAATGACTTGACTTGTTCATGATCAGAAGGAAACACCAGCTTTCCTCCTGGTGGTCCAAATATCAGTGCTGGAGTATGTTTCAGCAGCTCACACACTGATTTTTGAATCCCTACATTTCTCTCAACTGATTACAAAATTAGAGATAGCCCATTGCAAAGTAGAGCCTGTTTAGAGACTTTAAATCTTTGGATTTTTTTTTTTATTTGGGTGTATTTCTAAATGTAACATGTTTTTATGAGCAATAAGCTATATGTTCTGTGCTAAATTATATCCCATGAGTCTGAGATACTAAAAGCTGTAAGTGCCTTACATGCTGCTATCAGCCTTTTTTTTTTTTCCCTCTTTTAAGGATGTATTCTTGTCCTAAGTCTCTTCCTTGCAGTGTTAACAAATCAGGAAGACCAGACATATTTTGTGTAATTTGGAAATTCATTTTGATGAATTCCTGTCAGCAGTTTTCAAAACCTCTTTTCATTTACTCTTCAAAGTGTTTACAAATCCTCTAAAATTATCATTTGGTTCCCAAGTCACCAATAATGATCTTTGTAATGTTCCCTTTTTCAACTTTTCACCTGCCAATGTAGCTGATTTATGCTATTTTTTGAAATCTTCCCTCTGGTACCAGTGATAGGGCAATTGTATTTTGCTAAGTAGCAACATGCTGAAAATTACTGACACTGTAAGTTATCCAGTGCTCCAGGATGCAGCTGGTTTTTGTTATTGGGTTTTGTTTTGCTTAGAAGGGGAAAAAAGCATCAGTTTCCTTCTGCATGTTCAGAGTCTCATTTGCTTACATGAATGCTATTAATCTGAGTCCTATTATTAATTGTTTTTTGGTTTGTTTGTTTGTTTGCTTTTGTTACTGTGACACATCGAATTCTTTAAATAATAATACTCAAAGTACTAGCAAGGCACATAAAGGGGCAAGGGTTATAAATGAACAGATACATAACTTTCTCCCTCTTCTTCTAAAAGATGGAACTAACACAATTGATAGCATAAAATTACTGTTTAGCCTGTAAGCAAAACTGTGATTACCATATTATTATCAGAGAATTAATTAAAAAAAATAAATGGATCAATACATTATAGAACTCTTAATATTGACAAGCTGTAACAAAACCTCAAGCCATGGAGTTAACTAATTCACTAATGGAAATTTTTAAAATTCCTTTGGAAAGGTACATCTGATAAAGTTCAGTGTAAAGTTAGGGCAAAAACAACTTTTAAAAATCTCCAATTAATTAAAAGACTAGAGCATTTCCTGGGTTTTCATTTTTTTAATTATTATTATTGAGGAAGTAGGTAAGTTACTTTTACAGATTTGTTTCAGCTGCTGTGTTTATGTACAATATAGGGTAATTTCTATCTCATACTCCTCCCATTATGTCTTTACATATTCATGTGCTGCACAGCTTTAGTTCTAATTTTTATTTCCAGAAGGAAAGAAAACTACTTCTCTGATTATTTTCTAAACCTCACAGTGTCACAAACGATAAAGGGTTTCTACTGCCTTTGTGTTGCTGGTTGTTTTGGTTGAGTTTGGTTTGGCGTTTTTATTTACCTGAATATACATTATAAACAAAGTAGTTTCTGTTATGGTACTTAAATTCTGTAGAAATAGTCTCCTGGAAATTGCTTGTTAATGCCAAGAACACTTGAAAGGTTTCAGTCTTTTATTTCAGCTGTTAGTGATAGCGCCTTATTCACTACCGGAATGAACCATGTCATGTATTAGCTTTGAATTATTACAAAATCTAAAATTTTCTCAAGATCACAGGAAAAAAAAGGTTGAAGTTCGAATTACTTAGTTTTAATTTGTGTTGTGATTATTTTGATAGTCTGAATTATGAAATTGGACTGCAACAGTTTGTTTAGCATGCAAAGACATTGCTGCCCTGTTGTGGTAGGTTGACACTGGCTACCAGACCCCCACCCAACCACTCTCTCAGGTGTACATACACAACAGGGAGAGAAAATAAGGTAAAAAAGGTTAGATGTCAAGATAAACACAGGAGATAACTTGCCATCACTGACAAAACAGACTCAACTTGGAGAAAATAAACTTAATTTATTGCCCAATAAAATGAAGTTGGAGAAACAAAAGACAAAAAAACCCAAACAAACAAAAAAAAAAACAAACCTCAACCAACCAACCAAACAAACAAAAACAAACCCAGAAAAACACCTTTCACCTCATGTTTTCTTCTTCCCAGGCTCAGTATCACTCCTTCATTCCTTACTCTTTTACCTCCTCCCCTTCCAGTGGCACAGGGGGATGGGGAATAGGGTGGTGTGGTCAATCCGTAACAGCTCGTATCTGCTGCTGCTTCTGTCTCCTCACACTTTCCCTGCTCCAACCTGGAGCCTTCTCACGTGCTGCAACCCTTCAGGATAAACCTGCTCCAGCGTGGGCTCTCCATGGGCTGCAGCTTCATTCAGGGCACGCCCCCACCCCACCGGGGTCCCTTCCTGTGCCGGAGGGGCATCTCTGCCAGGCGCCAGGAGCCCTTTTTGCCCTCCCGCAAACCCTCAGCCCTGGCTGCCCGGCACCGTTTGCCCTTCTTTACCCAGGCTTTACCCGAGAAGCCCATGCCTGAGAGGCTGGGCTCTGTCCTGCGATGGGGCCGTTGAAGCTGGCTGGGACAGGCTATGTACGGGACCGGCTGTGTCCGGCACCGGGCAGCACTGGCTGCTCCGCGCAGGGGAAGCCCGTGAGTACACACAGCCTCAAGCCAGGGAACATCCAATACAGAACTACGGTGAAAAAGCGTGTTAGTCAGTATCTGTCATGCATCTTTTGTTACAGATTCACTGTTATGAGCCCTGTTTTGTAAAATGTTTACTGTATCCTAGACTTTTTGCAAATGACATGTTACATAGACCTTTGAAAACAACACGTCTTTGAATCTCCTAAAATTCTTTCCTCATCACCCCTTTAGTACTGAGATTACATTTAGCTTACTTTGGCCTTTTTGTTGGTTAGTATTCGTTTTGTGGTTTGGGTTGTTTTTTTTTTGTTGTTTTTTGTAGGGGTATCTATAAAATTGTAATTCAAGATTTGTTGCAGCTAGTTTCAGAATTGTTTTGCAAGGATGGCTGTTCATGTAGCTTGTAGCAAGCACCAAATTCATAGCTGAATTTTCAACAAGCTACCCTGAGGTAAAAGACTGTTGCATTTACTGCCTGCTCAGAGAACATTGGTTTCAACTCTCAACAATACATTTTTTACCTGACCTTGCCACAGAAAAGCAGCTTTGAGTCCCTAAATGTGTTGTCAAAAGCTATATTCAGTGGCACTTGTTTATTTTCAATGCCTTGGGGCATGCATGGCCTGGCCATGGTAGGAGTGGTGCTGGCTGCCCTGGCTGCCTCTCTGGGGTGAGCTGTGGCTGTACAAAACCATTAGGGTACTGTAAAGGAGTGACAGCCACGGTGATTGCTGTATTATAGACTCCAGGCTGGTGTGCCTCAGAAGCTGGGAATGGCCAACAAACACCAGCCATGCAGTCCTGGGTGCCTGGAGAATGTTGCAGAGTTTCTGAGGAAAGGCATGAAAATAAGCCTAAGTAGGCTGTGCAGGAGGAAATCCCTTCTGTAGATAGCAAACACCATGTTTCTCCTGGGAGAGCTCTCAGGAAGGTGATACCTTGTCACATCTACCCCCACTTTTGTGGCTGGGGATTGAAACTCCCTGGTTTAGGAGCCAGACCTTTCTGTAGAAAAAAACTTAATTACATCATTGAGGTTTTCCTGTAAAAGTTTGCGCTAGTTGTGTTACACACACACTAATAATTTGTGCTATTGGTCTCTTAAAACTTGTATTAGACTATCAGCTCTTAGCATGCATTATATTCAGCATCCTGAAGCACAAAATCAGATTGTACAACTCAAGGGGAGTTCTAAAGCAGGTATGTTTATTATGATGCTCAGTGTAAGGGGGTTCACTCTTCCTAACTTGCACACCTAGGGGTTAAGCAAGCAGATATTTATTACACACAAACATGCATATTCATTAGGTTCCCTGAGAGAATGACTGGGCTATTACAATTAGTTTAGGAACTCATTATCATAAGTCTCCTCCCTTTGGCTCTTGTGCACTGCTATCCAATGGTCGTGGCCAGATGAGGTAAGTAGTCTTCCTCATGTGGGCAGGGGCCTTCAAGAGGAAGTAAGCAGTCTTCCTCATGGTGTACTTTTCACTTTTGGCAAAGTTGGATGCCCCAGTAATCACAAACCTAGCTGAAACCAGCCATATCTGTAATTTTCTGATAGCTGGCAAAGATTTAGAACAATGTGACAAAATTTATTGCAAGCAAAACAGGATAGGTAGACAAGGAGTATCCTAAGACAGCAGCTTTTTGGGAGTCAGTGTCTCCAAAGTAACTGATAATTGGAAGGATGGTAAGAAATAATTCACTCAGTAAGACTACTAAATTCTGTTATCACACCACAGACTTACAACACAAACATTATTCTCTATCTTAGACTTAAGTTAAAAGTTATGTTAACACTATACTTTCCAGGCACTTGCTTTCCTTATATAAATCCTGCCATGAAACTCCTCCTTGCAGATTGTTTGGCTTTCTTTGAGATCTGCCTTTTGTGGGTAGCAGGAAGTTTAGAGCAGGTGACTGCAAGGAAGAAGTTCTTCACTGTGAGGCTGGTGAGGCTCTGGAACAGGTTGCCCAAAGAAGTGGGGAATGCTCCCTCCCTGGCAGTGTTCAAGGCCAGGCTGAACAGAGCCTTGGGTGACATGGTTTAGTGTGAGGTGTTCCTGCCCACAGCAGGGGGTTGGAACTGAATGATCTTAAGATCCTTTCTAGCACATGATTTTATTATACTGAAAAGAAGTTTACATTTCCACCCCTCAAAGAAAAGGCCTAGTATATTTTAAACTATAGTGACATTGACATGACTATGCTCAGTAATAGGGTCTGGTATCAGGCTAAGGCTCTGCTTACTCTTCTGCCTAGTGGAAGGTAGCCACCAGCAGCGTTAAGAATCTTCTTAGCAGCAGCAATCCAGTTGATAGACTAGGAATGTTTGATTTGGAAAAAAAATAAATAAAACCCCCAAACTTTGATTAAAAAAAAATTCTTTTAAACTGGAAACTGGGAAATGAGATTCCTTCAAAGGTTCTTTTGCATTTGTTAATAACATGAATGTATTTGCAAGGTGGGGAAATTATTTCTGTGCATAGCATTGAAATGCATTACAACTGAATGTAATGTAATCAAAAGTACAAGTCTACTGTGATAAAACTGGTAATAGAGGGTTGCATGTTCATAAAGGATGTTTAGAATTACTGGATCAGCTCCTATGTTACCAAATATTTAAATTATTTCAGTACTTGGCATTGATATCACTGATGGTTNTAGCATTGAAATGCATTACTGCTCAGACAACTGAATGTAATGTAATCAAAAGTACAAGTCTACTGTGATAAAACTGGTAATAGAGGGTTGCATGTTCATAAAGGATGTTTAGAATTACTGGATCAGCTCCTATGTTACCAAATATTTAAATTATTTCAGTACTTGGCATTGATATCACTGATGGTTGAAAGTTGGTAAGTATCTACCAATTATCTCAGCTGATGATTTTTTGGCAAGTTCAGCTCAGGAATGAATTTTGTCTAGCATGCCAGTATTAATCGCCTTTTCCCAGAAGGGTTTGTCCCTTTCTTAACTGAAGAGAATAAAAATTTGGAGGGAAGCCTTTGCAATTTTTAGAAGATGTGTTTTTAGAAATGTTAATTTTAACAATCTTGTACTTGCCTTCAGCATGGCTAGCAATCTGTCTTTGTTCTGTAATTATAACACTGAAGAGAGTAGACCTTTACATTCTCAGCTTGTATAAAACTAGGCTTTCAAGTCAAAGTAATTTACAGTGTAAGATTTTTATTTGTAAATTAATAGTTTTCCTTACTCAGTATTTTCTTTTTGCTAGTATGCATGTGATTTCCCCATCACACTTTTTAAACTAGTCTTTTTATTTTAGTCATTATCTTAAAACTAAACTTATATTTGCAGAATAGCAGACTGAATAATTATGGAGAGAGGCTGTTGCAAATGAAATAGCAATATAAATAAGTTTCTCTGAAGTTTTACTCCTCTTTTTTCCCCTTAATATGTTCTTCCTCCATTGCAGGAAGCTGTAAACAATGTACTTGTTAATATCTGATATAAATATATCTTGCTTTAGGATATATGAAGCTCTCATGGGATATTTTTTCACTTGGATTACATGTCTTTTGCTCCCCCAAAGTGTTATTTTTCAAGGTCTGTTGTAGTTTATTCATATGCTAGCAGATAATGTTTAAAAAACCCAATTTTCGAAATGTTTGAAAACGTGTTTGAACTAATAAAGTGCCATATCCTATAGGTATGTGCTCTATATCTTAGGATTTCTTCCCTCCCTTCTTTTAATTGAACCCTAGCTGTTCCTTGAGCTTGTAACTTCTGCCACAGGACAGAGGACAAGAGTGGCTCCTGCCCTTGTGGATCAGTGTACTCTCATAAAATCATAGAATAGTTAGGGTTGGAAAGGACCTTAAGATCATCTATTTCCAAACCCCTGCCATAAGCAGGGACACCTCACACTAAACCAGGTCACCCAAGACTTCGTCCAACCTAGCCTTGAATACTACCAGGGGTGGAGTGCTCACAACTTCCCTGGCCAACCCATTCCAGTGCCTCACCACACTCACAGGAAAGAATTTCTTCCTTATATCCAATCGAAACCTCCCCTGTTTAAGTTTGAACCTGTTACTCCTTGTCCTGTCACTACAGTCCCTAATGAAGAGTCTCTCCCCAGCGTCCCTATAGACCCCCTGCAGATGGTGGAAGGATGCTATGAGGTCTCCATGCAGCCTTCTCTTCTCCAGGCTGAACAGCCCCAACTTTCCCAGCCTGTCTTCATATGGGAGATGTTCCAGTCCCCTGATCATCCTCGTGGCTCTCCTCTGGACTTGTTCCAACAGCTCCATGTCCTTTTGATGTTGAGGACACCAGAACTGCACACAATACTCCAGGGGAGGTCTCACAAGAGTAGAGTAGAAGGGCAGGATCACCTCCTTGGACCTGCTGGTCAAGCTCCTTTTGATGCAGCCCAGGATACAGTTGGCTTTCTCGGCTGCAAGCGCACACTGCAGTTGGCTAATGTTCATGTCCTCATCAGCCAACACCCCCAAGTTCTTCTCCACAGGGATGCTCTCAATCTCTCCTCTTTGCCCTACCTGTAGCTGTGCCTGGCATTGCTCCAACCCAGGTGTAGGACTTTGCACTTGCCATGGTTAAACTTCATGAGGTTGTCATCAGCCCACCTCCTCACAAGCATGTCAAGGTCCCTCTGGATGGCATTCCTTCTCTCCAGCGTATCCACCGAACCACCCAGCTTGGTGTCATCGGCAAACTTGCTGAAGGTGCACTCAATCCCACTGTCCATGTCAGCGACAAAGATGTTGAGCAAGACCGGTCCCAACACCGATCCCTGAGGGACACCACTCACCACTGGCCTCCATCTGGACACTGAGCCATTGACCACAACTCTTTGCCTGCGGCCATCCAGCCAGTTCTTTATCCACCAAGTGGTCCATCTATCAAATTGATGTCTCTCCAATTTCGAGACAAGGATGACGTGTGGGACAGTGTCAAAGGCTTTGTGCAAGTCCAGGTAGATGATATCCACTGCTCTACCCCTGTCCATCAGCCCCATCATAGAAGGCCACCAAATTAGTCAGGCAGGATTTCCCCCTAGTGAAGCCATGCTGGCTGTCACCAAGCACCTCGTTGGCCAATGTCTGTTGCCTGACCATGTTTGATAGCTGCATTCTTGTTGCATTTCCCACTTCAGGGACTTGTTCTGTCTCTCCAAATTCCTGTAGAAATTTGATTCTTATTTAGGGTCTTTATTGCTCTGTGAAGTCAGGTTTAAATAGTCCAATTGGTCAAAAGTTTACTAACATTATGCTTAGCTGGTGTGTAACAAACTGAAGCAGGGATAGGAGAGCAGTCTTAGGAAACTGGAAAATTCTGCAATTTGTTTTGTTTATCTGCACTCATCCAATAATGTTGAATAAGCAATTACATTTCTGACATAACTCTTTACATTTTAATAGGAGACACTATTTTTCTGAATGTCGGCACATTTACTATCAGTCACCTTTTAGGTTCCAGTTCAACAGTTCTTATAATTTAGTTTTGACAAATTGTTATCTCACTTACGGTTGAGGTATTTTTCTTATCACATTGTGGTTAGTGAAGGCCCTCTTTTGTTACCATTTCATCCTATTTTCTTCCTAAACTATCACTTCATCTTCTGTACAATGATTGGCTCTGTTTTAGTACCTTTTAAAATGACTACTAAACACAAGCCATAGATCTTACTGGTTCATATAAAAATGAGTATATTGTTCAGTATTGCAGAACAAGATTGAACATGTCTGTGATAATTCCTGATGTATACAAAGACACTTCAGGGGCTGTAATTTTTGTGATCACTTAAGTGAAAAAGTCCTTACCTACCCAGATGGCTTTTCCTATGTGCCTTTTAGTGATCTGACTGATTTACTTTTGGAGTATAAATTGCATATGTTGTAGTTAAAATAAGATGACTCTCATGGGTAATGATCATCTTTTAAAGGAATATTAATATAATCTTAGTATCAATCTTAACAATGTTTTTTATAGCAATAAGTAGTTTTAAAAGTTTAATGTACTTTTAACCATTTGATCAAATTACGAGTTCAGATCTGAGTTTAGAATTATCTTCCCTTTATATCATTTGGATAACAAAGTCTTGGTGAGGAAAATGAGCTAAAGAAGTAATAGCTTCTCTCCAAGATTCCACATAATTGCAGAGTTATCTGTATGATAAATGATATTTTGTGGTGTTTCTACTAAGTTAAAAAAAGGAAAAGCTAATAAAGAAGGCAGGACCTTTAGTTTGCATGTTTAAATCAAACATACTGTGTGCTGCAAGACTTAAATTTTTAGAAAATTTCCTTTTAAATTCCTGCAGAACCCTTTTTCATACTTGGACTGCAGTTCTAGCTTCAAAGAGGCTGGGCTTCAGCACAGGCTGTGCAAATTGGTATGATGGAGGTGTTTGTGAAGCCTTTGCTGGAAATCGAATCTTTCAGCCACATTTTTCTGCAATGTTTTGAGTGGGGAAGGTTTGTTTGTGTTTCATCTTTAAAAATTCAGTGTTGTGATAAAACTGTTTATCAAGTAGCCTTCACCTTGCGTGCTATTTTTTTTTTTTTGCAATTTATGTTTGGTCCTTTTTATTCATATAAGTGAACACTTAGTAAACATGTATTTTGCCAGTTCACTTGTCTTCTGACTGAGTTTATGTCACGATTACTATAAATCTAAAGTCTGGACTTTTGTCCTTCAAATTATCTCTTCCTTGATCTTTTATGGGGCAAATTATTTAAATACCCATATTAGTTTGGATCTCACATGGGAATACAAGATGGTGCTCTAAATTCTTTCACTTAATAAGGTTTTAAGTGCCTTTTAGGAGAAGAAAAAACTTGTGTATGTTTTACTCAGTGTGGATCCATCTTTGATTGCACTGATGTGCAATAGGTACTGCAATTTTTTTCTCAGAGAAGCAAATTTGTGTCCTCATACAAGCAATCAATTTTGTCCAAATTTTCTCATACCTGAAAAAAAAGAATAAATAAATTATTTTTGTCCATAAGCTTTTTGATGGTATGCTAAATTTCTAAATGCTTTTTGTTACTTTCTCTTCACTAGGTCTACCTTGACTGTATTTTTGGCTCTTCTTTTGCTTCCATAATTGAAGAATGTTCTATGACAAAGCCTCAATAATTTACATAATATGACTAAAATGCAGATTATAGAATAAAGAACATTTTAAACTCTTCTATGCAGGGTTCAACTGGCAAAACAATTCAACAGAGTTCTCATGCTATCTCTAAGATAAGTAACACTATTTAATGAATTATCCAAAAGTTGTTTGATTGTTTGTTTATTCATTAGTTCTAATAACATTTGTATGTTGCTGTATAAATGGCCTTTTTAAATAGTACAACAACAACTCTTTGTTAGACCTCTCTGTTCAATTACTTCTTGCCTTGCATTGGACATCTTTCTCTTTTCCTAGCAAGGACTGGTGCAATAATGTACTGTCACTCACAAGTTAAAACCACATTTCTGTCCAGGTGCATATACTGTCTGGATTGCCTAAGACTGCCTGCTGTGATCCAGCTTGGACCTCAGGTTGGGTGCTGTTACTGCTGGTTTCCTGTGGTTTTCTTGAGCAGTCTCTTATTTAAAAAAATGTTCAGCACCAAGGTTCATTGTGCTTATCATCAGGCATTTTTGTATTGGCATGAGAGGTGTCAGGAGCAATGCAAGAGCAAGAACAAAGATCTGAAAAGGCAAAAGATGGTGGTGGTTTTTATGAGGATCATTGATCATCAAATGTGACATGAGTCTTCAGTACTGCAAAGATGAGGACAGATAGCCTTATTCTGATCAATAATGTATTTGGTAAAGTTAAATAAGGGACACGTATCGAGACATTTCTCTGCAAAAAAGAGATTAACATAGTACACACAATTTTAACTCATGTGTCAGGGCTTATAAAATTGCTTCAAAACATTGAAGTTTTCTTTAGATGTTTTTCAGGGTAGCAGATCCTTTAGCAAGCTCTCTATCGTGTTTTTTGCTGTCTGGGCATTCTGTGTTTCCTGGAATGCTGTGTGCTATGACATCTTTGGGTCATACTTGGTCATATTATGGCATCTCGCATGACACCTTTGAGGTAACCCAGAATGAAGTGCAACAGACCCCAACAATCAGAGAATGGGTGGTTTACTTGAAATACATTATCTATTCATTTTGATGTGTGTCTCAATTGTGATGCTTCAAGAAGAACAGCAGAGAAAGTACACCTTAAAAATCAAAATGACTACAGATTTAAATATTAATAAATAGAAAATATCCTTATACAGTTTATGTTTTGTATGATGCTTCTGATTCTGGAGAAAAAGCATAGGAAAAGCAAAATACTCACAGGAGCATACCATTTCTAGATACTTGAATGTGAAAAAAAAAAAAAATATATATATAAAACTTCCTTGTGTTATCAACACTTTTCATCTCAAATCTAAAACATAGCCCTAAACCAGCCCTATGAAGAAATTTCAGTCTATTCAAGCCAAAACTAGTACAGGTGACAAAGGCATCTTTTTCTAATTCTTTGAAAATAAAATCAAAGTAATGGAATAATGGTGCTCAGGCAACTTCCAAGACCCCATTAAGAATTCAGCAAAACATTTCATTTTTAATAACAGAAGTATTTCCTGCTAAAAAATAGGCATACAACTGGCTGTTTGAAGAATGGAAATTGTTACTGGGAATTTCCAAAACCCATTTTCTAATTGTATTTACCTATCATGTAACCTGAAAGCTCATTATCTACAAATCAAACCTTTAATTTTGAATATCCATTACTATGATAGCTGCTTACCTTGTATTTCAATTTTGGTAACCCATAAAGAGACATAAAATTTATAAAGGCAAGCTGATGGGGAATTGAAAACCTACACAGGACTAAGAGAAACACTACAAAGTAAAACAAAAACCACAAAACAAACAATCAAACAAAAAGCTAAGCTTAAATTTGAATGGAATTTAGAGCACAATAATTATCTTTTTTGTTCATGTTTTTTTTTTTTTAACAAGCAAAACACCTGTCAGAAGTATGTTGGCCAGCAGTCATATCATTGTATCACTACAATGTAGTTCTGAAGTATTATCGTGTAAAATCTTTGAACAGAGATTCCTTGATATCAAACACTTCGTGCACCAACAGCAGCAGTTCTTTCTCTGAGATACAATTAGAGATTCTAAGCTTCAGTCTGTAATACAAGTAGAGAAATAAACTATAGAGTGAAATTAAGATCCGAACAGATTTCTAGAAGGTATTGCATTTGCAAGTTTACTGGTTATGTTTCATATTCAGAGAGTACAGTAGGTTTTGCTATTTTGTGGGATTTTTAAATACTGATTAAAAAAGGTATGTGTTTCTTTGATTATCTGCATCAAAGGAGAATCCAGGAGTTCAGATCTTCTTTTTTCTCATAGTTTATGTCTAGCAATAAAACATACTGAGTGAAAACTTTTGACTGAGGTATAAACACTGCAACATTACTAAAATACCAATTTACATGTCTTTCTGTCTTATAGAATGCTTACTTGTCTAGAAAATAAAATAAACAGTTGATGAATATTTATCTTCTCCCTACTTTTATGCAGTAAAGGAGATAAAACCTCTTTGGATACACATCTCCTAGTAGCTGACATACACCATTAAATAGGACATAGATGAGAAGAAGGAAGGAAAAAGAGAGTGGAACATAATTCAGACTGCTACCAAATGGTTGATTGGGCAGGGTTGCAGAACCAAGGCTGATGCCTGTGGGAAGTCTATACAGGTAATAAAAGTGGAAAGAGTGAAAAACTAGCATTCCACAGACTTTACTAAGTAATCTGTAATAGTTCTGTAACAGAAAATTCAAGTTTTGGTGAAATGTTCGAGTTATAGTTGTTAGAACATTTCTTTGGTTAATGATCCATACTCCTTTGAGAGCACTGAATCCCACTCTCCATGTCACCAACAAGACCAGTCCCAACACTGATCCCTGAGAGACACCACTCATTACTGGCCTCCAGCCGCACACTGAGCCATTGACCACAACTCTTTGCGTGCAGCCATCCAGCCAGTTCTTTATCCACCAAGTGGTCCACCAATCAAATTGCTGTCTCTCCAATTTAGAGACAAGGATGTCGTGTGGGACAGTGTCGAACACTTTGCACAAGTCCAGGTACATGATGTTAACTGCTCTACCCCTGCCCGTCAGTTCCGTAGCCCCATCATAGATGGCCACCAAATTGGTCAGGCAGGATTTCCCCCCAGTGAAGCCATGCTGGCTGTCACCAAGCACCTTGTTGTTTTTCATATGCCTCAGTGTGCCTTTCAGGAGAATGTGCTCCAAGATTTTGCCAGGCACAGAGGTGAAGACTGACTGGTCTGTAACTCCCCAGGTCATCCATTTTCCCCTTCTTGAAAATGGGGTTATATTTCTCTTTTTCTGGTCATTGGGAACTTTATCTGACTGCCATGATTTTTCAAATATGATGGCCAGTGGCTTAACAACTTCATTCCCGTCAGGACCTGTGGATGGATTTCATCAGGTCCCATGGACTTGTGTACTTTCAGGTTTTTAAGATGGTCTCGAAGCAGATCTTCTCCTACAGTGGGCCCATGGTCATCACTATCACAGTCCCTGAAACTTTCACACCTTGATTCTCTTGCATACCAGCACCAGAGATCCTGTCGGTAATTGTAATTTCTTCAGCATGTAAGGAGACCCTAGAATTCAGAAATCTTCCAGTAAGATGCTGCCTCTGGAGGAAAACCCTCATAGTGAAAAAGTTCATATTTCAGATCTCATAATGATCATAGGTGATGAAGAGTTACAGTTCTGTAAGAGTACTACTGGCTGCTTGAAAAGTTACTGCAAAAGGAACAACAAACGACTGAGAGCTTTTTTCTTTCATCTTATCTAGTCCTGGGAGTATGTTTCTGTTATAAAAAAAAAAGTGAAATTCTACTTTCAACTTTGTGTTCACTGCAGGTTAACTCAGCACTGTCAGAGTATGAGAAGTCAATGATATAATAACTACTGTCTCTTAAAACCAGCGTATGTGTTCTGCTTATTTATTTAGGCTGCTTGACTGTTGTAAAGACACAGATAACTAATTGCCCTCCCACACCTCTTGATAATTTCTTTCTTTTCAAAGTGCTATGGTGGGCTGCAAAGGCATCAGGTAGGTTGTTCTTTTCAGTTCCGCATGTTTACATAATCCTTCCCTATACTTTTTAAAGACGTATATCAAGTATGATGTTTTCCATCTTGAGAAGCTCGATATTCATATTAGATTCAACTTAGTCTATCTGCACATATGCATGACTGAGTGGGAAATCCTTGGACACTGGAGGATATAGTGTAGATCCCTCTGGAAGTCAGAGGTTTGCCTTTAATTTATTGGGAAAGTCCAGCTAGCTTAGATGTAAGAAAGGTATTCTTGCATTACCATCCAGAATCTTAGTTAACTTGATTTGGCTTGCAGGTTCACTTTTTTTCACAATATTGACTGAATGCCCCAAAACCTGGACTAAATCAGAAATTTGCTTCTTCTCTGCCAATTTCTATTGCTCATATTTGTAATGAGTAAGTACAGTGTGAGGCACTGGCATATGGCTAATATCTCCTGAGAAGTAATAACTTGATCTGTATAATTCTGATGGTAGTCTTTTAAGAAAAATAAATGTACCATTCATTAGTCTTTCTCAGGTAGGTAATTTATCATTAAAATCTTTATGATTGAACAGTCTGATTCTCAGGCCCTCTGAGGCAACTTGCACTGGCAGGTGTATCCTCCTTCCAGAGCTTCAGCAGCTGCCAGCCAGTCAAAGACCAAGAGTGTTGGTTATTTGCATTGTGAATCATTCATGAAACAGGTAAAGGGCTTGCACTTCTGTGCTGGAGAGGGAAGAAATAGAATGCTAGAAAAAAAACAAAAATTACGTCTTTCCCTTATATTCTGCAGAAAGCACTCACGGGTTGATGAATTTTCTTCTCTGGCATTTCTAAGTTATGCTTTCCACTCCCCACACATCGTCACACAGGGATTAGTCTCACCAATAATTTCTTAACACTATCTCTAAGCATCATTTTGAACTTCTTGTAGCCCAAGGTAGCTGTTTGGTTTGTATTTACTATGTAAGTATACTTTACAGATTCCTGACTTAAACTACTAATAAATGGAACAGCTAATCTCCTACTCAAGAACTAGCTACCTTTAAAGCAATAGTATCTTTTACCCAGACACTTTCAGTCAAGCTCATGAGCAAGAGTATGAAGTGTAATATTAGTGGAAATATGATGGTTTTCAAAATATTGCATTTCCTGTCATGGAAATTATAAAGTGTTAAAGCTCTTGCTAGAAAAAAATACTGCAACATTCTCTTTATGTATGTCTTTGGCTAGGCTACTTCTGAAACAGTTCACAGTATGTTTAGTTATAAATCTGAGAAGCCAATTCACTGATTCCAAACAAGTCTCAAATATAAACTAAGACTACATTGTAATACATCAAATGAATGTATAATCAGTATGGTCCCTTCCCTGAAGGACTTCGTTAAGTTTGTTGTGTTAGTTTAGCTTATAGATCCTAAAAAAGTTAAAAATAATTATTTGCAGATGCAAAACTTTCTACTTCAGGTTTCGTTAAGAGAAATTTCTCCCATTATATACAGAGGGAAAGAATGATTATCTAAACAGATTTATATTACATCACTTGAAGTTATTTTCATACTAATATTTTTATTTACCATTCCTTCTTCTTATGTCAAGACACCACAATCAAATTTGAAGGAAAACACTCTGTTACATCAGCTTTGCCCTTAGCCAGCAAAAGCTTCTGAAACAAAATATTTTAATCATCACTGATTATTCAGTGTAATGTTCCCCTATTAATGATCTAATATCTTACTATACTTTGCTTTCTTGGTTTTGATTTGCTTTGTAGTCCCTTGTCTAAATCAAACTGTTATATCTAAATATCCATAAATATCTGATATCTATGATACAAAGCTCATTTTTCCTTTTTATTTACCCATTTGATACTGTTCCGTGTAGCTTTGGTTTATGGTGATTCTTGTATCAAAAAGTAGAAATTCTAAAGGTAAAAATAGTTTTTTTCTTTTTTTATTCAGAGCGTATTTATCTTCCTTGAGCATAACCTATTGCATGGATAATCTAGGACAGGAAGAACCCAGGAAAAAAAAAAAAAGGGATGTCATAAATTCATAATAAAAGTTTATAACTAAGGGACAAAGGAGTCAGTCTAGGTTTAGGCTTTATTTATATTTGCAACCAGTTTCTAACATCCTTCAGTTTCTACACTGGGAGACAGATTCTCAAGGAGAACAAATCAATATATTTCCCCTGAGATATGCTAAACGATACATATTTGCATTCATCATGAATGTAAACTTAGTTTTATGGCAAAGTTCTGGTTTTGACTGGAACAGAGTTAATTTTCTTCCATTTTTTTCCCATTTTCTTTCCTGCCTGGAAGACTCATGTGACAGCCATCCCTCAGGGATCGGTGTTGGGACCGGTCTTGTTTAACATCTTTGTCGCTGACATGGACAGTGGGATTGAGTGTGCCCTCAGCAAGTTTGCCAATGACACCAAGCTGTGTGGTTCGGTGGATAGGCTGGAGAGAAGGAATGCCATCCAGAGGGACCTTGACATGCTTGTGAGGAGGTAGGCTGATGCCAACCTCATGAAGTTTAACCATGACAAGTGCAAGGTCCTACACCTGGGTGGGAGCAATGCCAGGCACAGCTACAGGTAGGGCAAAGAGGAGAGGAGATTCAGAGCATCCCTGTGGAGAAGGACTTGGGGCGTGGTGGTCGATGAGAACATGAACATGAGCCAACTGCAGTGTGCGCTTGCAGCCCAGAAAGCCAACCGTACCCTGGGCTGCATCAAGAGGAGCTTGACCAGCAGGTCCAAGGAGGTAATCCTGCCCCTCTACTCTGCTCTCATGAGACCTCCCCTGGAGTATTGTGTGCAGTTCTGGTGTCCTCAACATCAAAAGGACATGGAGCTGTTGGAACAAGTCCAGAGGAGAGCCACGAGGATGATCAGGGGACTGGAACATCTCCCATATGAAGACAGGCTGAGAAAGTTGGGGCTGTTCAGCCTGGAGAAGAGAAGGCTGCATGGAGACCTCATAGCATCCTTCCAGTATCTGAAGGGGGCCTATAGTGATGCTGGTGAGGGACTGTTCATTAGGGACTGTAGTGACAGGACAAGGAGTAACAGGTTCAAACTTAAACAGGGGAGGTTTAGATTGGATATAAGGAAGAAATTCTTTCCTGTGAGTGTGGTGAGATACTGGAATGGGCTGGCCAGGGAAGTTGTGAGCGCTCCATCCCTGGCAGTGTTCAAGGCCAGATTGGACGAAGTCTTGGGTGACCTGGTATAGTGTGAGGTGTCCCTGCTTATGGCAGGGGGGTTGGAATTAGATGATCCTAAGGTCCTTTCCAACCCTAACTATTCTATGATTCTATGGTTCACTAAATGAACTCAACAGACTTATAGGGATATCCCATATACTAAGGGAATGATATCTGTGTGTATGTTTAGCAGAAGATGAGAAAGGTGATGGTGATTAACTGGGTTATATAGTAAAGTGTGGCACCCAGGCATGATATAAATGGTACAGCACCCATCAGCCCCTTCCAGGTAAGTCCCCCTGAGCATGTTGTACTATGAAATGGAATATCCCTTTGGTTATTTCAGGTCAGGTGTTCTGCCTGCTCTTGTGCCACTGCTCACTGGCAGAGCATGTGGAACTGAAAGGTCCTTGACTTAGGGTAAGTGTTACTTAACAATATCTGAAACATCATTTTGCTATCCACATTACTCTCAGACTAAATCGAAAACACAGCACTGTACCAGTAGGAAAAATTTTATTCCAGCTGAAATATTTAATGGCATAAAGATATATTTACTTATCTTGTGATTGACACTCAAAAATTTCAGAGTTGTGGTTTTCCCTACATTTTAATGTGTTGTAAATCCTTTCCATAATTGACAGTGCAGCCACTGATTTTTTATAAAGAATCTTCAATGGAAGTGTACTAGACGTTGGTCTTTAAACATGTAGAGGTAACTCAAGATGTCATAAGCAAACAAAGCAGAGTTCTTAAAAGGTAACTAAAAATCCTATGCCTTTCAAATTGCTTGCATTTCATCTACTTGAATACTTTGAAGTCAATTTCACAGTTGTCACAGTCACTTCTAAGCTGGCCAATCCTGAATTTATCATCCAAAATGCAAGCAGGAAAAAAAAACAGTATTTTGTAGGTTTCAGAAAAAAAAAAAAAAATCCATGCTGACTTTTTGCATAATGAGGTCATGTAAGCCACAGGTGACACCAGTATCAATCTAGCCCAGGCTTCTCCATCTAATGGTGATTGATGACAGCTCTGTCACAGAAAAAAGCAAGTGTTCATAATGAACAATAGGGACCTTAAAGGAAGTTTCTTCCAGACCCTTTCAGATGGTGATTGACTTATGTGTGGTTTCTTTTAAAAGACATTTGAAATAAAACTTAGCAATGTCTTTGTTTTAATTTCGAATCACTGAATTCGTTTTCTCTCACACTGTGATAGCAACCTCCTTATATATGCATATCCAATATTATGTGAAAGAAGATACAGCTTATTCTGGTAGCACATTGTCATAGAATAGAATCATAGATTCATAGACACCACTCATCACCAGCTTCCAGCCGGACTCTGAGCCATTGACGACAACTCTTTGCGTGCAGTCATCCAGCCAGTTTTTTATCCACCAAGTGGTCCACCTATCAAATTGATGTCTCTCCAATTTAGAGACAAGGATGTCGTGTGGAACAGTGTTGAACGCTTTGCACAAGTCCAGGTACATGACATCAACTGCTCTACCCCTGCCCATCACTTCTGTAGCCCCATCATAGAAGGCCACCAAATTGGTCAGGCAGGATTTCCCCCTAGTGAAGCCATGCTGGCTGCCACCAAGCACCTTGTTGTTTTTCATGTGCCTCAGTGTGCCTTTCAGGAGAATGTGCTCCAAGATTTTGCCAGGCACAGAGGTGAAGACTGACTGGTCTGTAACTCCCCAGGTCATCCATTTTCCCCTTCTTGAAAATGGGGGTTATATTTCCCCTTTTCCACTCTTCAGGAACTTCATCTGACTGCCATGATCTCTCAAATATGATGGGCAGTGGCTTAACAACTTCACTCGCCAGCTCCTTCAGGACCTGTGGATGGATTTCATCAGGTCCCATGGACTTGTGCACGTTCAGGTTCTTAAGATGGTCTCGAAATAGATCTTCTCCTACAGTGGGTCCAAGGTTTTCATTTTCACAGTCCCTGCATCTGCCTTCCAAGACTTGGGTGGTGCAGTCAGAGTATTTGCCATTGAAGACCGAGGCAAAGAAGTTGTTCAGAACCTCAGCCTTCTCCAAATCCTGCGTAGCCAGTTCACCCGATAGCTTCCGGAAGGGGCCTAAGTTATTCCTGGTCTGTCTTTTATTTGCAACATACCTGTAGAATCCCTTCTTGTTATTCTTAACATCCCTTGCTAAGTTTAATTCTACCTGGGCCTTAGCTTTCCTAACCTGGTCCCTAGCTTCCCAGACAACACCCTTGTATTCATTCCAGACCACCTGTCCTTGCTTCCACATTTTAGAAGACTTTTTTTCCTTCAAATTTTTCTCAGCAGCAACTTATCCATCCAAGGAGGTCTCCTGGCCCTCCTGCTGCACTTCCTTCTAGTTGGGATGCAACACTCTTGAGCTTGTAGCAGGTGATCCTTGAATATCATCCAATCTTGGATGGATCACCCAGTCTTGGGCCCCCCTGTCCTCTAGGCTATATCCCATGGAACCTTACTAAGCAGGTTCCTGAAGAGGCCAAAGTCTGCTCTGCTGAAGTCCAGGGCAGTGAGTTTGCTGCACGCTCTTCTCACCGTCCTGAGAATCTCGAATTCTACCATCTCATGATCGCTGCAACCAAGGCTGCCCTGGAGCATCACATTTCCAGCGAGCCCTTCCCTGTTGGTGAGCACGAGTTCAAGCAGGGAACCTCCATTTGTCAGCTCCTCTATTACTTGCGGAAGGAAGTTGTCTTCCACACAATCGAGGAATCTCCTGGATCGCTTTTGCTGGGCTGTACCATCACTCCAACAGATGTCTGAGTGGTTGAAGTTCCCAATGAGAACAAGGGCCTGCGAGCTTGAGGCTTCTCCTATTTCTCTGTGGAGTGCTCAATCCACAGAATCCTTTTGATCAGGCGGTCTGTAACAGATCTCCTCAGTTATGTCTCCCATCACTGTTATCCCTTTAACCCTGACCCACAAACTCTCTGTTAACTGCTCACCTGTCCCCAGAGAGAGTTCCATAGTCTCCAGCCTATCCCTAACATAAAGGGCAACTCCCCCTCCCTGCCTACCAGGCCGGTTTTTCCAAAAAAGCCTGTAAACTTCCATTCCAACACTCCAGTCTTAGGAGCCATCCCACCACGTATTAATCCTTATAAACATAAAAATGAGCAAGTTAAATTAGGCAGTTTTCTTCCTGTTTTTCTTGTTTCTTCTCCAGTGACATATTTAAGTAGTGAGCAAGGGACATTGAGACAATTTCAGCCTTTTGATGACTAGTCTTTCTTGCCATTCTTCTTTAATCTTATTTTTTTCTCTGGCTTTTAGGCAGGCAGAAGCTGTTCTTGTTCTTTTAAAACACCAAATGCAATTAATGAGGTGTGATCACTATGCAATCCTTTCCTGGTTTGCTTTTTGTGCATGAAGTTTCCAAGATTTTTAAGATAGGAAAAGCAAAAGAAACCTGACTGTATGATTTTAATCCTGCTGGCACCGAAATAGAAGTGGTACAGCAGCATCTGGCTCTCTTCTGTTTCTTTTCTTTGATGTGGAGTTCACTTGTCCATGTAACTGTTTCATCAAGAGACCTATTAAAGTAAAGCAGTTGTGTAACTTTATAAGATATTTTTCAGGCAGTCTTACAAAGAAAAATCTCAATCCAATCCCTGATAGTTTGAGAAGAGCAGAGATTGAAAAGATTATTATCTATTCCGTAAGAACTGTAATATGTTGACATAGAAGTTCTATCAGCCCTTACAGAAGTATAGGTGGCTTCTTTTGACAGATGACTTTTTTTTTTTTTTTGCTGATGTAACTGCATTGCTTTTCCCTGTGATGTGCACTAAGATGTCAAGTTTTATTCTTGGGCCGCTGTGTAGACCTGTTTGAGACCTTTTATTAATAGAGAAGAGCAATATGGAAAGAAAAGAGGGAGGAGTTTATTTAGTACCTTCTGGTATTGTGCCTGCAATACTCCACATGTAGTTCGTATGCCTTGGTTTCATTAGCACAATGGAGTCAAAGAAAGACAAGTATTCTCAGTTATACTGTTAATATTCACAGCAATAAAAGTACAGTATGTTTGCAGACAAAGTGCAAAACATTCACTATATGATCCATTGCAATCTATTTTACATGGGATGGTTCTCAGAATTGGCTGGAGTAAATTTCTTGATTTTTATGAAGTTTGGATTTGTACCAGAAGCATGTTATGTGGGTTTTTTTCACACTGAATACGTCAACTTACCATTCTTCAAAGCTGCATTCCTACTATAATTTACTGTGTGACATATTGCTGATGAAAGTTTTATTGCTTGATGAAACTAATTGCTAGGATTTTGCAATGCTATACAACTCTTTGAGAAATCTGGCAGTTTTACATTACTATAAAATTAGTCTTTTGCTATATAATTAAAATTATAGTGGTTTTGTCCCCATTACTTTATGGTTTGACTGACATGCACACATGCATGCATAAAATAGCTAGTACATATAAAAATGGAAGGTACCCTGCCAGCCTTGGTCATTGAGAAATTATGTGACAATGAAACAGGAGACAGGATTTATAGAGCTCATCCTTTCCTATGGATATAGAAGGGAATTTATAATCCACTATGCTTTCCTCCTTGCATGCAAACACAAATAACAGAACAACAATTTTGTTTGTGACTGTTTAAAGATGGAAATTATGCCTCGGGGGGAAGCTTATCAACACCATGAAAGGCCTTTGATGTACAGAGATATGTTACTGGAAAAATATGTGTATAAAGATACATATATACACAAACATGTGCAAATATATATGCATGTATGTATATGTACCTATGGATCTTACTTTCTCAGCCTGCCAGGGCTCTGATCAACTGTTTTACTATGGAAGAGTTAGGAAAGAGCAACTGAATTTGGACATAAAACTGTTAGAACAAGTCTAGAGGAGGTTCACGAGGATGATAAGGGGACTGGGAGCACCTGCCTTATGAAGAGAGGCTGAGAAAGATGGGACTGTTCAGCCTGGAGAAGAGAAGGCTGCATGGAGACCTCATAGAAGCCTTCCAGTATCTGAAGGGGGTCTATAAGGATGCTGGGGAGGGACTCTTCATTAGGGACTGTAGTGATAGGACAAGGGGTAACGGATCCAAACTTAAACAGGGAAGGTTTAGATTGGATATAAGGAAGAAATTCTTTCCTGTTAGGGTGATGAGGCACTGGAATGGGTTGCCCATGGAAGCTGTGAATGCTCCATCCCTGGCGGTGTTCAAGGCCAGGTTGGACAGAGCCTTGGGTGGCATCTTGATGACATGGTTTAGTGGAGGTGTAGGGCATGGGTTGGACTTGATGATCTTAGAGGTCCCTTCCAACCTGGTGATCCTGTGTGATTGTGTAGTGTGAAGTGTCCCTGCCCATGGCAGGGGTGTTGGAATGTCGTGGTTTAAACCCTAGATGATCTTGAGGTTCTTTCCAACCCTAACTATTCTATGATTCAATGATTCTAATTTCAAGCCAGACAGGGTGGCCTTCTTTTCTGGGTTTTACAGCTTCCTCCAAAGCAGAATCTACATTAATAGCAGCTTTGCTTTTCCATTTGGCAAGATCAAGACTCCTTTTCTGGCATAGGAATACAGACACCAGCAGGTAGGAGATATTGATGGGAACCCTTTATTTCTGTCAGATTATTATTAAACGGATAAATATTCTGTATTCTTTGGCAAAGAGCAGTTGCTGCTGTAACCACTGCTTTCCATCACTGCTTCCTTTTGCCTTTTTCCAATTCCTGTCATCATCTTCTGGATACTTACATAGGTTCATTCGTTGTACTGTTCTGTTCTAAGAGGCTTTGGGGGGGTGTTCATTTGTTTTTCTTGGGTTTATTTTTTGTTTTTCATCCCCTCTGTTACACCTTCCAGTTTCCTCTTGGGCAAGTTAATCTCTTGTCCTATAATTCTCATTGTTATCTCTTCCAGAATCAATGTGTATTCTGGAAAGCTGTTCATATATTGTTTGTCAAAAATACAAGAGTGTTGAAGGAAATGCAGTATAGTGATGAATTCCAAATTCCTTTATCTTGGAGCTATTTTATCTCATGTTAGTGTACTTATTTTATTTTTTTGGTTTTTAAGAACTTCGGGTGCTTGTAATTTTGAGATGCATAAAAATGCATTTTTAGATTTAATAGGAAAAATATTCAAAATGCCACAAAGTGGTTTTAATAGCTTAAAAGGCATCCTGTTACTAAACTACTGAACTGGATTGCCTTCATAACTGAGGTTGTTTCAGACCGTAGTTTCAGTTTTCTTTCTCAGGACATTTTAGTCCAAGCTTTCAAAATCTGATATTTGGCATTAATTTGAAACAATTTTGCATTGAGGTGCCTTATGAATCATAGAATCATAGAATAGTTAGGTTTGGAAAGGACCTTAAGATCACCTAGTTCCAACCCCCCTGCCATAAGCAGGGACACCTCACACTAAACCATGCCACTCAAGGCTTCATCCAACCTGGCCTTGAACACTGCCAGGGATGGAGCACTCACAACCTCCATGGGCAACCCATTCCAGTATCTCACCACCCTCACAGGAAAGAGTATCTTCCTTATATCCAATCTAAACCTCCCCTGTTTAAGTTTGAAACCGTTACCCCTTGTCCTGTCACTACAGTCCCCAATGAAGTGTCCTTCCACAGCATCCCTATAGACCCCCTTCAGATACTGGAAGGCTTCTATGTAGTCTCCATGCAGTCTTCTCTTCTACAGGATGAACAGCCCCAACTTTCTCAGCCTGTCTTCATATGGGAGATGCTCCAGTCTCCTGATCACCCTTGTGGCCCTCTTCTGGAGGGCTTGTTCCAACAGCTCCATGTCCTTTTTGTGTTGAGGACACCAGAACTGCACACAATACTCCAGGGGAGGTCTCATGAGAGTAGAGTAGAGGGGCAGGATTACCTCCTTGGACCTGCTGGTCAAGCTGCTTTTGATGCAGCCCGGAATACGGTTGAGCACACTGCAGTTGGCTCATGTTCATGTTCTCATTTACCACCACGCCCCAAGTCCTTCTCCACAGGGGTGCTCTGAATCTCCTCTGCTCTTTGCCCTACCTGTAGCTGTGCCTGGCATTGCTCCCACCCAGGTGTAGGATCTTGCACTTGTCATGGCTAAACTTCATGAGGTTGTCATCAGCCCACCTCACAAGCGTGTCAAGGTCCCTCTGGATGGCATTCCTTCCTTCCAACGTATCCACTGAACCATACAGCTTGGTGTCATCAGCAAACTTGCTGAGGGCACACTCAATCCCACTGTCCATGTCAGCAACAAAGATGTTAAACAAGACCGGTCCCAACTCTGATCCCTGAGGGACACCACTTGTCACAGGCCTCCATCTGGACATTGAGCCATTGACCAGAACATTTTGCGTGAGGCCACCCAGCCAATTCTATATCTACTGAGTGGTCCACCTATCAAATTGATGTCTCTCCAATTTAGAATGCACATATCAAAGCATCCAATAATATATCAGTGCAAATAATTTGATTTTAAAAGGGTTGCGTGTGTTTGACAGAAAGCAAAAAATGCATTTTACCAGTTGAAATTTTGATTCCAAATTCAAACTAAAAATGCTTTTTAGAATGTTTGGAGAAGAGAGGAAAGATCTTTGAATCTTTCTTTATGTTCTGCTTTGTCATCAGTCTTCCTTCCCACCTTGTAGTTAAGTTAACCTACCTGGTTTTAAACTTCACCAATAATTATTAGGAAATAAGAAAGCAAAGTGATAGCTCAGTATATTTAAAGCAATTTTTGTTTTGTTTCATGTGTTCTGGTTGTGAGCTTTTTTCCTGATACCTGAACTGGAATTGTGGTGATGCTTCTATGCTTGCATGTGTTGCTGTTCTAAAGAAATTTTAAAAAAAATTAAATAGTTGGTGCAACAATTTAGAAGCAAGAAACAGAAGGATTTCTTCTGAAGTCTATTGTGTATCTCTGGTAAGATACTATATCTGACTGGTCGAAAATCTAGAAGGAAAGAAATCCAGGACTCATATTTTCACTCATTGCTTGAAAATTGCATATGCTGCTTTATTTACACAGCTTATAATTCCTATTTGTCTTTATTTAGACATGGAAAAAAAATCACAGTTTTTTTTGAGGACTGAGCTGTTTGATAGTAAATGTGTATGTTAATGCTTTCACAATTAAAAGGAAGCATAATATAACATTTTTTAGCAAAATGAACAGCATTTAGACAATTTGGATTCCAGAGTTCTGACTCAGCTTTTCTGCAGAACAGCTGTGGTATGAATAGTTGGTTGACTACCATAGTGATAATGCCAATTTAGAAATATTACGAAATTCTTCCAGGTTTCTCATTTAATAATTGCAAGGTTAAAAGTGGCTCTAGAAATACTTTAAATTAAAGACCGTCAAGTTTTCCAGTCTGGAGCCTGATCTGTTGTAGGAACAAACAATTTTGTTCAGAATCTGAATGCTTTAAAATGAAGTCATCAAAATGTGGATGGATATTCAAGCAAGGACATGCATCACAGTGGTTTTAGTGGCCTCCTTATGTTGGTTGATAAGCCTTTGAGTTAACATATCAGTTAAAATCAGCTAGATCTGAAGTGGTTTGTTATTGCTAAAAATGATACAACTGTGTGAGAGAGGCTGTCATCAGAGTATGTGTTCATCTTGATATTTAGGTCAGCGAACTTCAAAGAGGAAAAGGGTCATCAATTTTCTAGTTTTCAGCAGTTGCAAGTTTGAGCCTCCCCTTTCCTGTCAGAATGAAGGAGAGCTCAGCTTTTTTTTTTTTTTTATT
>NDXB01019020.1:123196-133791 GCA_002631895.1 Agapornis roseicollis
GGTGGGGTGGTGAAGGGTGGGGTGTTGATTGTTTCGTTTTGGTTCCGTTTGGTTTGGTTTGAAAGGGGGGTTGTAACTTGAGATAAGGTCACTGCACTTCCTAATGACATCTCTGACTGTTTCATATAAGAACAAGGTACATCAGTAATTCTTAGTCTTTGCTAAAAACCTCTACATGTAGATCATTCAGCTACTGCAGCAGGATCTGTGGTACTGCTCTGGTAATGTCAGGTCCTTAAGCGGCTTTAGGCTGTGAGTGATTGCAAAGAGGAGCTGCAACTGAAAAACTATGCTTTAAGTATTCAGTAATTTGAATGGCATATCCTCTTCCCTACTGGACAGATGTCCTATTTGTCTCAACTAGATGAATTTCAGTAGACTATGTTGCTTTCCTTGTACAAAATGTTCTAAAGCTGCAATGAGATTTGCTTGACAGAAGAACTAGAGCATACACTGCCTATATAATGTTAAGAGAATGAATATACTTACTACTTCCTCCATGTTTGCTGTATTACAGGATAACATTAGACATCTACTTTGCTTTTCAGACCCTCTGTAACTGTATCTGAAACACTAAAAAAAAAAATCATTATATGCATATCAGGCTTTCTTCATAATCAAGGAGATATCACCAAAGCACAAACAGTTAATTAGTCTGAGAGCTACAAGACAGAAGCATGGAGTTTTTACCACTTAGTAGAAGCAGTTAAGTCCAAAGCCAAAACCAGGAGATGAGTAATTTGTTGTTGCCATTGAAACATCTTTTTTTTTTTTTTTTTTTTTTTTTTTTTTTTCAAAAAAAATTTATCCTTTTTTTTTCTTNGCATATTGAACTAAATATAAAAGTTGATAAGATAATCTGTGTGTTTGCTAATTGGTAAAGCTACACAACATTATCACTTTAAAACCAAAAGCTAAATTTTTTTTTTTTTTTTTATTATTATTTTCCAGAAAAATGTACACCTTGCTATTCTCCTGTAGGATATAGTCTCTGACAAATTATTGACTCTATTTGCATCAAAACATTTGATTCTTTGGGTTGTGTAATGCAGCACTAAACATGTGAATTTTTTGTTTAATCCTTAAAAATAGGTAAACTGGTGTTTGTGCAGTTTTTACACTGAATAAATGCCTATCTATACACATATTGGACACTGTCTTCTCAGTGTTTAAAAGACTCACAAGTCAGGTGAGTTTCAAATTTCGGAACAGCACTGGATTGACATTAATTAACAATACACACTGCTAATAATTAGTTCTTACCAGTTATCCATTATTGTCACTCCATATTGAATACAATTAGTCATTTAAGAGTTTAGCTACAAGTATCTGTGAGTATGCTACACCAGGAAGTTGACGCCATAAAGTTAGTGCAGATGGCTGTGGTCCTTGATGGTCTTAGCTGCAGAGAAAAAAAGTAATAAAGCTTGAAAGCTCTCAGTGAGGGAACTGCTGTGGGCTACTTCTATATTCCCTGCCTTTCCAGTTTCATTGTTTTATGTTCCTCAGCCTCTTCCACAGAGAAAAATAAGGAGAGCCTATCTGCTGCTGACATAGCTCATCTTAATGTTTTTGGACCAGGACTGTCATGGTTTAAGCCCACCTGCCATTCAGCTCTTGCTCACTCCCACCACTTCATCCCCCTCTAGCCCCCCACTCCCAGAGAGATGAGGAGGAGAATCAAAATAGTGTAACTCCCACGGGTTGAGATAAGAACAGTCCAGTAACTAAGGTATAACACAAACCACTGCTACTACCACCAATAATAATAATGATAAGGGAAATAATAATGGAAGAGAATACAACTGCTCACCACCCTCTGACAGATACTCAGCCTACCGAGCAGTGATCTAGCCCTTCTGGGTAACTGCCCCCAGTTCTACATCCTGGGCATGATGTGCTGTGGTATGGAATACCTCTTTGGCTAGTTTGGGTCAGGTATCCTGTCTCTGCTTCCTTCCGGCTTCGCCTCCTCCATGGCAGAGCATGATACTCAGAAAATCCTTGGTCAGACTAAACATTACTGAGCCACAACTAAAAACACTGGTGTTATCAGTGCTGCTTCCAGGCCAAAAGTCAAAAGCACAGCACTACACCAGCTACTAAGAAGGAGAAAAATAAATGCTACATCTGAATCCAGGACAAAGTCCCATTTTGGTTTTGTCAGTCACTTATCTTGTTTGTTCTGGATAATTATTCCAGTTGCACAAGACACCATTCTGTACCAATATTTTGGTTTTAGCATGTCTTTCTTACCTGCTTTCATGCTTGGTTCTCATCTTAGAGATTTTACTATATGCATTTGTGGTGGTTTAAGCCCAGCTGGCAACACAGAACCATGCAGCCACTCACTCACTCCCCCCTGCTTCCTTCACCCGCTCTCAGAGAGATGGGGAGGAGAATCAAAAGAATGTAACTCACCCGGGTTGAGATGAGAACAGTCCAGCAACTAAGGCACAATACAAACCACTACTGCTACCACCAATAATAATAATGATAATGGAAATAGTAAGGGAAGAGAATACAACTGCTCACCACCCGCTGACTGATACCCAGCCCGATCTGAGCAGTGATCTAGCCCTTCCGGGTAACTGCCTCCAGTTTATATACTGGGCATGACGTGCTGTGATATTGTCCCGGGTTTAGCAGTGGTAACCATCTTTTTCTTCTTCATAGTAACTGATGCAGCACTATGTTTTTGAGTTTCAGCCTGGGAACAAAACCAATAACAGCAACGTTTTTAGTTGTCTCTCGAACGTTTATTCTGACCAAGCACTTTGTGAGTCTCATGCTCTGCCAGGGAGGAGGGGAGGCCGGGAGGAAGCAGAGACAGGACACCTGACCCAAACTGACCAAAGAGGTATTCCATACCATAGAACGTCATGCCCAGGATGTAACTGAGAGTTACCTGGAAGGGCTAGTGCTCTGGGGTGTTGGAGGAGGTATTTGGTCGGTGCTCAGTTGGGTTGGGGTGTCGTGAGTTATCTGTCAGTGGTTGGTGAGATGCTGTATTATCTTCCCTTGTTATTTCCCTTGTCATTATTATTATTGGTGGTAGCAGATTTGTGTTATACCTTAGTTACTGGGCTGTTCTTATCTCAACCTGTGGGAGTTGCATTCTTTTGATTCTCCTCCCCATCCCTCTGGAAGTAGGGGAGGGCAAGAAAGGGGGGTTGAGTGAGTGAAAGAGCTGCATGGCTGGGTTTAAACCATGACAGATATGGAATACCTCTTTGGCTAGTTTGGGTCAGGTGTCCTGTCTCTGCTTTCTCCCAGCTTCCCACCTCTTTGGCTAGTTTGGGTCAGGTGTCCTGTCTCTGCTTTCTCCCAGCTTCCCCTCCTCCCTGGCAGAGCATGAGACTCGGAAAGTCCTTGGTCAGAGTAAATATTACTGAGCAACAACTAAAAACATCGGTGTTATCAGCGTTGTTCTCAGGCTGAAAGTCAAAAACACAGTACTGCACCAGCTATTAGGAAGGAGAAAAATGACTGCTACTGCTGAATCCAGGACAACATGCTTTCCTGTACTTTGTTTAGACAACTATACCTCACGTCCCTATTTGTCTTTTCTCCAGTTGCCCATTATTTATGCTTAGTAGAATTACAGTGACAAATTGCTGCCATGGACGAAACAGAATTTAATTTATTGCCAATTAATAGCAGAGTAGGATAGTGAGAGAACAAAACAAAACAAAACTCAGCTCCTCTCCATCCACCTTCTTCCTAAGGTTAACTTCACACATTCTACCTTCTCCCCCTCCCCAGCTGACACAGTGGGAGGAATAGAGGGTTATGGTAGTTCATAACACTTTGTCTCTAGCAAACACTTTGTCACATTTGTTTTCTTCTTTTGAGTTCTTACAGAGGTCATTTTGCTCTTCTTTAGATTTGCTGACCCTTCTTTTAGTAGTGCATTCATCTAGATTAAAGGTTGGAATATTTGGGGGGGAAGGGGGGGAGGGCATGGTAGGAGGGGATAGAGAAGGGGATGCGTTCTTTTCCTCTTTGAATCTCTTCTGTTTCATGAGCATATTGCATAACCAAACATATCCAAAACATGACTATTGAATCTTGTTTTATAGCTATTCTGTATGTGATGTTATCCATTAATTCAGCTTTTTTATATCAACACTATCACGATGGATGCTACTTGACTTTCCACATCTGCGGAGAGCTTGAAAATTTCTTCTGTGGTGAGAAATGGTCCATCAATACCTGATTAATTTTCTTATTTCAAGAAGCATTGATATTGATTCTAAAGAGAGAGGGATTGATATTGATTCTAAAGAGAGAGGGAAGATTTTCTAAAATATGTTAGAGACTTACATAGAATATAAGAGACGTTACAGGGGAATTTGGAGACAGAATGGTTGAGTTTATTGACATCTTATCACTGGTAAAATATCTGGAATTCTGACTACAAAATACTTCCCTGACAAAGCTAACACTTCTAAAATTAACTTGTCTGTTAATTTTGCTGTTGAATTAAGAAACTGGTATTGATAACTAATATCAATACAAGTTTCAAATCTGCACCTTCCATAACATTAGACAGTTCAGGGTTGGTCATCTGGCTGATTTTAAGACAGCAAACTGACAGTGTGATAATTACAAGAGGACTGAAATGATAACATAAGGGGAGTTTTCAAGAAGTACTTTAAAGAACAAATATGTATTCACAATTACTCTTCCATTTTCTTTATAAGCAGAGAAAATCAGGGTGAGAGCTAGATTTTTAATGCACAAAGCCCTCAGATTTAACTGTGGAGACAAAGAAATACCTGTATGGTGTTGAAAGGAGGGAGTGGTCTGGATTTTTTTTCTATGGAGGCCTGATGAAATTCACTTTTATCATGTTGTCCGTAGTAAAATTAAAAAAAAAAAAATCAACAAACCCAAAAAACCCAACCAACCAAAACCAACCAACAGTGCAGTGTTATATATTTGCCTACACATACATTTTTAGTCTACAGAGAAAAGTTCATAAAATTTATTCATAAACACCTACTCTGTTTTGTGAGCAATGCTTGAAGCACCTACATTCTGGTTTATATCTATTTGTAGTTATGTGTTGGGAAGTGAGCACACTGGAAGGAAAAAGGGAAGCTATGGTTTCTGCTGGTGTCAGGACAGTTGCAGCTGTCTAACCCTCAAATAGGGCACAAAAATAGGCAAAATAGCAAAGTGTCTTTTATCTCTTTGTACCAGGCAAAGGAATCATTTCCTTTTGGGTATGAAGAAGTAGTCACATTTTGCTGATGAATTACTTTCAAACTGGTACTGACAGTTTATTGTCCTAAAAAGCTTGCAGCAGTATTTGTGGTCTGTTCATTCCCAGTGTCCCTGAACAGTCCAATTTTTAGTGAAAAGAAGAATGAGAAAGGTATGTCAAACTGTAAATTTGCTTTTTTTATTTTTACTTATATGTGTACACTTATATGGTGTAATTGTTCTTCACAGAAATACCTAATAAAAATATGAAAGGCAAAAGAAGAAATAATGGCAGCACATAAATGAAACACTACATGTATTTTTTCATAACATAGATGTGATTTTTTAAATCCATGCTGCTAAAAGAAGCTTCTCAGAATTACTGAAAAAAAAAATGTTTTAAATTGAAGGTAAAGCTTAGAGGGGTAAAGGAATCTGCCTTACTGGGACCACTTTAAAGAAATTTAAAATGAGTCTGAACCTCATAAGTAACTTTTTATGCTCCAAGCTTTATTGATACTGTCATCAGTGCACCCGTGCTTGGCAGCACTAAAAGTGACAGACGTTCACATCTTTCCAAAGAGGTCCTACTCTAGTCTATCCACCATAGATAGTAATAAAACAACATAAAAAAGTAGAATTCAGGTTCTTCAGAGAAGAAAATGCCTACATGATTGTAGAAAACTAAAAGTTGTGAGTGTGGTTTTGTTTTGTTTATAATAGCAGACTGCTTGCTCTCAATGGTATTCATACTTCAGATGCATCTTACAGGCCAAATACAGGTGGTTTTGCTGAAGTGGTGTTTCAGGAACATTTGGGAAGCAGTTTGTGCCTACAGTTTTATTTAGGAGTCTTCCAGGAATCCTTCTACAGAGATACAGGGCATCTTGGCATGGTTGCTTCTAGAGCTTCAGGAAGTAGGCACGTAAAATGGTCTGTTGCTTTCTAGAAAAGCCTTATTACCACAAAATGGGTAATGTTGATTGCCTACAGAAGCAATGTCCCATCTCTGTAACTGGAGAAAATGTTGCTTGTTCTGGGATGAGAGCTGAGGTGCTTAGAAAACCAGAGCTTTTAGCCTGCTAGGCAAAAATACTTTGCTTTCAAAATTCATTTTTTTTTCCCTGGTAGGAGTAGTTAAATGTCATGAGTCCAAATGATTAAAGATGAAGTGCTATTCAGGAGGAATAATATTTTGTGCAATCACAATTTTCATAGTATATAGAACTGCTATGTGACAGACCAGTTGAATAAATCAAAAGCCGGTTAAGCAGAGGAAGCACTAACAAAAATCCTCCTTTTGGATACCAGCTCCGATGCCAGCATGATCTGCAGTAGAAGACTGTAGTGTAATCTACATGGTAGTTTCCTGAAATGGGGAAACCTGAGGGGAGAAGAAAGACCCACCAGAGGCCTGCAACTCATGCATGGGAGTTAGAGGCCTGTCAATCTGAACTTGGTGCTGGGGAAGATTACACAGCTGATCACCATGGCATGTGGAGGACACCCAGGTAATCAGGCCCAGTCAGCTTAGGGTTATGAAGAGCAAGACCTGTTTCACTAACCTGATCTCCTATGCCAAGGTGACCCACATAGTGCTTGAGGGAAAGACCATGGGTGTTGCTTACCTGAACTTTAGTGAAGTCTTTGACACCATTTCCTACAGCATTCTGCTGGAGAAAACAGTTGCTTATGGCTTGGACAGGCATATTCTTTGCTGGGTAAAAAAAAAATAGCTGGATGGCAGAGTCCAAAGAGTGGTGGTGAATGGAGTTGAATCCAGTTGATGGCTGGTCATAAGTGGTGTTCTCCAGGGCTCATGCCTGGGGACAGTTCTGCTTAATATCTTTATCAGTGATCTGGACCATGGGATTGAGTGCACCCTCAGTAAATTTGCAGAAAACACCAAGAGTGTTGATCTGCTTGAAGGTAGGAAGGCTATAGAGAGATCTGGACAGCCTGGATCAATGGGCCAAGGCCAGTTGTATGAGATTCAATAAAGCAAAGTGCCAGATCCTGCACTTGGGCTACAACAACCCCATGCAATGCTACAGCCTTGGGGAAGAGTAGCTGGAAAGCTGCTCAGTGGAAAAGGACCTGGGGGTGCTGATTGATGGGTAACTGAACATGAGCCACCTTGTGCTCAGGCAGCCAAAAAGGCCAACAGCATCCTCATCTGTATGAAAAATAGTGTGGCCAGCAGGACCAGGAAAGTGATCCTTCCCCTGTATTTGGCACTGGTGAGGCTGCACCTCAAATACTGTGTTCAGTTCTGGGCCCCTCACTACAAGAAAGACATTGAGGTGCTGGATCATGCCCAAAGAAGGGCAACAAAGCTGGTTAAGGATCTAGAGAAATCTCATGAGGAGCAACTGAGGAAAGTAGAGTTGTTTAGCCTGAAGGAGGCTGAGGGGAGACCTTATCCCTCACTAAAACTACCTGAAAGGAGATGGTAGTTAGGTGGGTGTCTGTCCCTCCTCCTAAATTGTGAGAAGACAAGAGGAAACAGCCTCAAGTTGTACCAGGGGAAGCTTGTACTGGACATTAGGAAAAACATTTTCACTGGAAGTGTTGTCAAGCATTGGAACAGTCTGCCCAGGGAAGTGATTGAGTCACCAGCCTTGGGGGTATTTAAAAGGCACTGTATATTTGGCACTTGGGGGCACGGTTTAGTGGTGGAATTGGCAGTGTTAGTTTAATGGTTGGACCCTTACTGTTCTTAAGGGTCTTTTCTAACCTGAATGATTCTATGACTCTACTAGACTAACAGTTCTGTATACCACAGCTGCACACTTACTCATGGAACAATCATGCCGTATTTGTGATTGGAGGCTCTTCTACTTTGCTCAACTGTAATGTGCTGTTACTTAGATTCTCAGGATGAAAGTCTCTGCCCTATAAAAGCTAAGATGTGAATGAGACACTGTTGCTGACTTAAAATTCTGTTCCACTCCCCAGTACATTTCTTTTCTTTGTTAAGCTTAATATATTCTGCAATAAACATATCAGACTCTGCAAGATTCAGTACTTTCATTTTATTTAAAAAGATTGAAATCTAGTAAGATGGTTGATTGGAAGTTTTAATGGATTTTCTATTGATACATAATTTATGCTAACACTATATACAAGGGAAATGACCTTACACACTACTCAAAGAGAAAGATAAGTTCATGCTGCATATTAGCACTTTAATAAAACTGGTTTAATTTAATCGTGTTTGTTCTTTCTTGCAACCATTTTTCCCGAAAGGATGCGGTAATGGAGAATGGCAATGTAGAATTGTTCTGTGAAACATGATGGTATGTTGTAACTATTTGACCTTTCGATCATTTAAGCAATAAGACACTCCAGGGTGTGCTGTTGAAGCATAACATTAACACAGTTCACCTACACTGAACTGAGCATGCATGCTGATATCATACAGTAATGGGCACCCTGGAGTGTTTTATGGAGGTATAAAATGCCAGATAAATTACTAGAGAGGACTTCCTAAGTCTATCATGTTTTTAAACAATCAATGAAAAGTTATATTTAAAAACAAAACAAGCAAGGCAAAACCCCCCCACTTAACTATGAAGAGCTCTTAAACAAATCCAAAGGCTTTCTAATTATTATTAATTTTATGTATTTGTTGTTATTCAAAGGCCAACTTAGCCTAGGGCATGTTGCCATAACTCTAGCATATATACATAGTAGTAAAAAGCCCATGTTGGGAGATCAAATTGAAGTAGATAAAGCTAGCTAGTTTTGTATTTAAGTGTAATTACAAAATAGGATCAAACGTATTTGCAATCACTTCCATGTTTGTGTGTTCCCAGACTACTCAGTAGCTCAGTAACATTGACTTATGACTTTCCAGAGCTTTGACACAAATGTATGCTTTCATGTCTTCCTAAAGTTTTACTGCATTTCTTGCCATCAGTAGCTGATAATCTGATTTTTCATTTTTCCTCTTTCACATGTTCTTCCCATGTATGAACTTCCCTTGACTCTTTGTATTCAATAAATGCCCTTATAGGCTTTAGAAACAAACAAACAAAAATATACCAAAAAGCTCATCTAATAATTTCACTGGAAATCCTGTTATATAGAACCCGAATTGGCCTTACATTTTCATCCTGAAGCCATTATCTTATTTGTGGACTTAGCTTTTTGGGGAGTACAATGTTCTGAATTACAAAGAGAGATCAGATTTTGTAAATGCAGGTAGTAATATTTCCAAAAGAATAGAGAGACAGTAGGAAACATGTTCAAACTACTATATGAGTCTATGTGTGCTCCTGTGTAGTTTCATCTACCTATTTGATAGCCTGTACATAAAAACCCAATTATTATGTGGATCATCAGCATCTTTGGATGCTCACATTTATGGCTGATTCTCTAAACTATACCACTTGAACTGTAACTGTAAATTGCATGCCTGTTTTAACCATTTATTGGGATGCTAATATTAATAGTGCTACAGGAAAATTCTTCAGGAATGCATGGAGAGAGTTGTCAGCTGGGCACAGTATAACACAACATACTACTAAGTAGCTTCTGGAAAGGATAAAGTTATGGGAAGTGTCATATATAAAGTTGGGTAAGCAAACTTCCTCAGAAATGAGATCAGCTTGGGTGGAGGGGAAGAGAGAAGAGGGAAGAATGATACCATATTCAGTGATACCAAAACTTGTAATTGTTAGGAGTCCCATGAGAAAGGATGTGTACAGGTGATCTAAATTAACACAGACTAGAAGTTTTTAGTCCTTTGGAACTTGTGTAGGATGAGATATTAATAAATGTTTAGGTTTACTGTTTTCTTTTTCTTGTTGTTAGACTTTTTTTTTCCTTTCCTACAAACATAAATTGACATAAATTGACATAATTTGTAAGCATAAAAAAAAATCCATATTAAACAATGCATTTCCACAAATTATTGACAACAATACCAAAGCAATCTGCATACAGATTTTGAAGCATCTAACCACCTCCCTATAACTCCCAAGTGTAGTTCAGAGAACGAAAGGAAAAGGCATGTGCAGTGGAGGTGAGGTATGCTTCTGTGTTATAAAAAACAGGTTCAAGAAGTATGCCTTGCAACTGCAGGAGAAATGACTTCAGCCTGTTATTACTGATTTTTAGAGAGGTGGTCTGTGGTTTCAGGCTGGCATTCCAACTGAAATGGAAGGAAGCTGTCCCATAAAAACTTTCAAGAAGAAAACTTTCTTCCCAGTAAGGGAATTATTGTTAAAAATAACAAATTATCCATCCCAGGATTGCCCAACCAATGGGTTCTTATTTAATCAATCCTCAAAAGTGAAAGCCCAAGGAAGCTGGGAATTAGTAACAAAAAAAAAAAAAAAAAAAAAAAAAAGAGAGGGGGGGGGAAGGGGGGGGGGGGG
>NDXB01019020.1:133945-147260 GCA_002631895.1 Agapornis roseicollis
AAAAAAAAAAAAGGAGGAAGAGGACAATTAAAAGCAAGGGGCTGATGTTCCCACACAGAACCGCTTTGCTGTCCTGCAGGGGCCTAATGAGTAAACGCACTTGCTTTGGGAGCAGCCAGCTGGGGCACTGGTGCTGCCAGGAAAAAGTGGCGGGTTGTTGTAGTGGGGGACTTTACTTTGAAAGGCACAGAGTCACCCATCTGTCAGCCTGACCCAGACTCAAGGGAGCTGTGTTGCCTACCTGGGGCACAGGTCAGGGATGTTGCAGAGAGGCTGCCTGCTCTGGTAAGTCCTACGGACTATTACCCACTTCTAGTGATCCATGTGGGTGCTAGGAATATAAATAATAGTAGCCTGGGGAGCATAAAGAAGGACTACAGAGCCCTGAGAGAGGTGGTTAGGGGCTCTGGAGCTCAGATTAGTTTTTCATCTGTTCTCCCGGATACAGGGGAGGACCTTAAAAAAGCTAGGAGGATTGGACAGGTTAATAAATGGTTAAAAGGGTGGTGCCATAGTCAGGGGTTTGGATACCTTGAACACGGGACCCAAGTTTGTAGGAGAGGTCTAGTGGGGGCTGCTGGAGCTGCTCTGGTAAAGAAGGGGAAGAGTGGGTTTTGTAGGAGGCTTGCCAGACACGTCAAGGATGCTTTAAACTAGATGTGTTGGGGGAGGGGGGACATCATTTCATCCCAACACACCCAGTCAGATGTAAACAAGGCAAAAGTTAACTGTCTAGGAAAAGTGTTAAGGTCAGACACAAAGCCAAAAGTTACAGGGAAAAGACCTCTTTAAATGGGAATGAAGGTAAACATTGTATTTCAGTACTAAGTGATAAATGACTTATAATTGAATTAGTTAATTCAGGGGGGTTGGAACTAGATGATCTTAAAGTCCTTTCTAACCCTAGCTATTCTATGATCCTTTGATTCTATGATTTACTCTACAGTCACAGAAGAGCAAGATATTTCCTTGGTGCAATTGATTGGAGCATCATGGAGTAAAAAAGTGAAGGAAATCTGATGAAACATGTCCTAGGGGTGTGGTTTTTGCACCACTAACTGTAAAGGGAGACTGGGTGACTACCTCAGATGAGAGACCAAAAATAAAGCTAGGTGAACTATAGTCCTTTACCTTATGACCTTATAAATGGCTATTTAATAAAATAAAAAAAAAAAAAAATCAACAAAACAACAAGAACAGCAATAAAAAATCCATAACCCAAAATCCCAAACACCATTTGTAACAGTTTTTATCCTTAGAAAAAAAGTAAAAACAATACTAAGATAAAGAAGTTTCTGTTGCAGGAATTTCTACTTGGTCTCCAACTAAGATAATGGTATTATTTGATTTTAGGTAATGCATGAGAAAGAGAATGTCCAAAATGCAGTGGCTTCTACTAGCAGGTGTAGAAACACAGCAATGTAGATACCTCTAAATTATGCTCTGAAAAATGTTTTTCTAATTAATGGATAACCAATTCAATTCGACCAATTGAATTAGAACAAAAATATTGTCAAAGAAGTCACCTACTCTTGCCTTTTAAGCCCAGAAAGCAGAGAGTGTACTGTACCCCTAAAGGTACAGTATTTCTTGTTTTAACCAAGGAGTAAAGAAGTATTGCTGACCTAAAATGATTTCTTTCTACAAAGAGCATCTCTATCAGCTATGAATTTGGAATTATATTGTCCTGCTTTCTCAGTATGTTATTCATTTATTTCAGAAATTATTACTATTGACACTAGGATGAAAAGAGGAATAATTGGTTATTAGAACATTTGGTAGCTGCAATGGTTGGGAGAAGCCATTAGCAGAATCTTGAACAAGAAAAAGAATCCACTTACTGTAGAGCTAGGAACCTGAAACAAAAAAAAGAGGGCTACCTCATTCTCTCTGAGGGTTACCATTTGTTGAGGGAAAACAGATGCCTTTCACATCTTGAAGAATTCCAGTCTTTTTTTTCTTCTTATTTCAGATCAAATTATGAACTCCTGTAAAAAAAAAAATAGCAAAATATATGACAAACATGAGTAAATCAGTTTGTAATCAGTCAAAAATCACTATTTGAACATAACATAATGCATGGATATTTCTTAAACTACAATATATTGAAAATTAGTATTCTCAAATCCTTCTGTTATGTATTTAGTACAGAAGTTGCAAATTAATATATAAACCATGGCTTTAGTCTGCTGCATACTAGTACTAGTACTTTTATAAGCAGTGTTATACATGGACTAGTGCAGGAATATTCTCAGCCTTGAGAACTCTTGTCTCTAGTGCTTCTAAACCATCTTTTATGCTGATTGCGCACTTGGTAGTTAGATGGAAGCTAATAGTAGCCTTACCTGACAGAGTGCATAGATTAAACAAATAAGGGTGTTCTTTGATTTTTGGCGTGTTCTGGCTAGAGAACTGTGATTATATTCAGTTTTGAAGAGGAGCAGCCTTTGATTTACCCAAGTAAAAGCACACATTCTGAAGTTCAAATGGACTTAACTGTGAAATGAAATTAAAATATGCTGGCTCCCACAGCTGTACATTACTCTGTCACACAGGTCATTTAGATACGTAATGCAGAGCAAGTAATCAAAGTGAATAATGTGATGAGTAATTTCCAGATCCCATAAAAGCTCCTATATTTGGATCTATTTTTTAGTAGCAAGTAGGCTTATGTCTTCAATAGTTAGTACATATGACCATGGAGATTTTCAGTCCTTAATACAAAAGCATGCTGAAATGCATTATATATGCCTAGCTCTGTGTTTTCTATCTGTCCCATTACCTGTAGCTCTGTGCCACTTCAGTCCCTTCAAATATGTTTTGCTTTCTCAAACTCTTTCACAATGACTTAAATCCTTCTCCTGCAGTCAATATGAATTTCTGCTAGTCAAGTGTTCTCTGTGAAGGCTGGGGAATTTGAAAGGTCCTTTCTCTTCAATTATGAATTAGTTTTAGGTTTGCACTGAACACTTACAAATGTAACTCTCAAACAGCCATATAATCTGTGTGTTATGTATGTGTAATAGGAGTGAATAAGGTAGGAATTTAGAAAAGTTTGTTTGTAAATATCTAAGGAAAATAGTAAGTTGGATGGGGAGGGAAGTAGTTAAGATATGTGTTTAAAGTAATCTGCAGGTACAGCATAGAATGTTCCCTTCTGTCCTGGGAACAGGAATGAGAGATGTGAGGCAGCTGTGAGTGCATTATGGTGCCTACTCACCTCAGTAGAGTTGTATGCACCGCATAGTGTTATACTAAGAAATGAGTTGTCCAGAGTTTAAAAATCAATCTTTCTAAACCTTTCTGTAGTAGTGAGTTTCTCAATGGAATCCCAAAAGATTCTGAGACACAAAAGTTGGATTTTTTCAGACTATAAGCTCCCATATTTGCAATTTCTCCTAGGATGACTATGTCACATACTAGAACAAAAAGGTCTGTATAAACAATTCCTAGCCTATTCATAAATCGCTGCAAGATGTACTGTGCTTCTAGATTTATTTTCAGTCCCTTCAGTGTCTGTCTGGGTTACGGCAAATTCTGCTAAAAAGCCCTTTAGATATTTTTTTTTTTTTGCTGTCCCCACGGCTGCCTGCCTGTGTGCTGCCTTCTTCCTTCAGCAGTCAATGTCTTTGTGTGAGCTGCAATCTGTCCACTTGTGCAATGACTGCTTGCTGCAATTAGCAATATGGACACTTCACCTCCAGTGCATATTCACTGTCTCTATGGATATCACTTTGGTGTTTGCACCTTGACTAGTCACTCTTCTTGAATGAATAAAGCACACAAATGAGAAGTCAACACATAGAAGAGCTGATGTTTAGCAGGCTGCCACAGCACATACCAAGTCTCTTATAGTCAAGGGTTTGAATTGCAATAAACCAGCTACATGCTTGATGGGAGGGGAGAGGGGGGCAGTGTATGTATAGGAAACAAACAAATATAAACCAATCAGATGTTAATGCTTGAGAAAATTTTGCAGCATTGTTGGTGAAGGTTTGGCTGGAATGACACTGGACAGCTAGGATATAGTTATCCTGGTACTATCATGGTTTGTTTTCTCTGTTGCTGCTTATGTGGTATGGATACTATAGGTCTGAAAAGGTGTTTGATTTAAAAAAGAGTTTTCAGGGTAGTAAACCAGTTGTTGCAATATTAACACAGAAAATATATCTTGGAGTCCCTGGAAGTTTTGCCTGTGTGAGGTCGTAGAATTAGATTCATAATGCTTGTGTTGCATTTTAGCACCTAATGCAGCCACAGAATAGTAGAAAAGGTTAAATATTTTTATTTTAGGCTCCAGCAAGCCTGGTGTAACTAGAAATATAATTCTATCAAGTAGACAGACTTGTCTGCAACTTATGCTGCTGCCAGTGAAAATGAAATATGGTGACGGTGCTCCTTGTAGTATAAGATAATTAGTGAGAAACATTCAGTAAATTACTGAAGAAATCTTCTGTTATAATAGTGCATCTTCTACCTAATGAAACAAGTGGCATTTGGACAATTTTCTGTGAGTGAACTGAGATGAATGCAAGGAGAATGACTGATGAAACATGAGTTAATATGCACAATGACAATAATCTAGCATGCTGTGCATTTGTTATGATTATTTAGAAATAGTACTGTATTGTATCAGATCAGTGCTACATTTTTATATTGGTTTGAGAAATCTTTTTTAATTTTATTTTTAAGTTGAGGCTAAACTGGAACTTACATATGTGTGTAGTAATGTTGCTTTTCATAATTTGGATTCCAGAACAATTGATAAGTATTGGGGTTTATATTTTACAGTTTACTTTTTTGGATACCAGTCTGGGTTTTATTCATTATATGGAAAGGTCATGAACAAGAAATAAAAAGGAGATGATGGCAGCACTTATAAAACAATGACTTATTGTTGTGTCAAAAAATAATAATAGGTAGTGAATTCAGTATAATCTGATATTACTGCATACAGGCACACTGTCTCTCTTTTCTGTCAGTGCTGACAAGGGAGCACAGTCCTCTTACAATTTTTTATAGGCTTTTCAAAAATACCAGGTTAGCTCATAAATGTATCAAATTACTTTAGATGACTACATTTACTCTTGCTGTGCTTTTTGTATTTTGGGGGGTTGGGAATTTTTTCCCCCTAGGTGCTGGGTTATAGTAGAAGTGATCTGGCAGGAGTTGATTGCTTTCTTATTTCTTTCTATTAGAAATTATTTTAGTGGCATTCAAGGAAAGTGTATCTGAGTCAGAATAAGACTATCGGTATGAGAGGATGATAGAATGCAATCTGCCACCGAACAATCCTATGTGAATGTTTCACATGTTTCACAAAAAGAATGAAATGGATATAAAAAGCAATGCTCTTTGGTCTGAAATTTCATAAACACAGCAATTACAGCCTCATGTTTGCCTCACAGGCTGTATGGTGTTTTCCACCATGGGTTTTAGACTGAATTAGTCAAGCTACATTTTGGCCTTCATTTTTTCCTATGTTCGTTAGTTGCAATTGTTTTTCTCATAAGATAAATTTATGTTGTAAATTTGCTGGAAATAAATCTGCTGACCTTAGAAGATGGCAAGAAAACATAGGCTTTCCTTTTCGCCACAAAAAGAAAAGTTACTTGATCAATTGACTTGTCAGAATGTGTCTGTGAGTCTGTGTATAACAATTATATTTTTCCTGAGAGAAAGAGAGAATTTGACAACCTAATGTGTTTATGCGAGTACCTCTCTCTGTGGTTTTTTGTTTGTTTTTTGTTTTTTGTTTTTTTTTTTTTTTTGGAAAGAGTTTTATAGTTCAGTTGAATTTCCTTTGCACAGCCTTCTTGTTTACTGCAAAGTTAAAGCTCCTCAGGATTACTTTCTCTGAAATCTTCAGGTGCAGGTGAAATGCTAGGCTGTCAGGCTAACTGGCAGGAGTAGACTAAAGCAAAACACAATATAAGTAATATAAGCCATTGTAATAGGAAGACACAGTGGCTGAGAACAGGGGTCTTGTATTAAAACTCAACTGAGACTGTGATTGTGGCTCTAGTTACCTTCAAGAGCAGAATGGATATGTGGATCTGCACACATAGCCTGTAAATATGATTTTGCCAATGTTAGCAGTTGCCCATTGGTGCCCTGAGGCCTGCTCAGCCAGGTCCTGGCCCTGGCCTTGGTGGTGGTGATGGCTGCACCAGTTACTGAAGGGTGAGTGAATCTCACCTCCAGGGGTGAGTGACTCTCACATCCAGGGGTGAGCAACTCTCACCTCCAGGGGTGAGCTGGGGCTGTACAGTACCGTTGGTCGTGGGAGCCCTGCTGGGGGCAAGTGGAGAAATAAATCCAAACAAGCCCAAGGCTGAGGAAGAAGAAAGCATTGAGATGCTGCTCTAGGAACTCCTTCAGGCAAAGACCTTGCGTGTGACCCCCTATTCTACTCCCAGTATTTTCATTTGAGGAAGACTGAAGCTGCCCAAAGGAGGATCCAGAAGGGCATTGCAAGAAAGAGCTTAACACCAGGGAAAATGGGTCGGTATTAGTAATTTTGCTTTTATGGTGCTTTTGAAGGTGATATTATTAATGAATCTTTACTCTGGCAGTTATACTGTGAGTATTAGTATCACTGGACCTGTCATAACTGTTGTGGTTTTGTTAAATTTTAATAAGGTTAACAATGGTTTGGAGGTTTTTCTATATATATAGAGTTTTCCCATTTTGTCAATAACAAGATTTTGAGTGTAGCATTATCCTAGTTATTTTAGGCTTAACTAAACTGTTAAGCATTCTGGTTTATATCATAATGAAATCTGACTTTGGCGTTTATAAGAACAATGGATCTTTTCAGGCTTTTGACACAAGCATTCAAAGAACCAATGAGACTTGTCCATTGCTCCACATGAGTGTGGGTCCTCTTGAAGTATGGCATCCTTTAGAGGAATACAAACATAAAATTATTTATATCAGAATATATCAGAGAGATTTTACAGTTTAGGTTTTTATTTTTGGTTGGTTTGTTTTTTTTTCTGTCTAGTAAACAAAATACATAGATTCTATGAATATGCCCTGACATATTCTGCTGAAGGAGAGGGACTACTTTCAGTATTCTGAAACAATGAATGGCAATTATACTTTCCTCTCCCAAAATAAAGTTACTTTCTTTTTGTCCTGCAGTACTCTGTTTCTCTTTGGCTTTGCATCTGTGACATGAGAGTACAAGAAAAGTTGCTTTCTCTGGAAAGTTTTGTTGTCTTCCCACTTTTTCTTTTTATAAATACTGTCTTAATGTGAAAACAGATGCTGGGAAGAGGATTTAGTTCAGATGGAAAGTGCAATTTCATGATAAATTTAATTAGTTTGTTTTTATCAATTTTCTGTTAGTGTTTACACAATATGTTTTAATATATGTATCACGGAATGAACTTACCTACTGTGGTTAAGCAAGGAAACAAAACCTGACCAAAACCTGGTGTGAAATACCTCGTGTAGAGATCATAATTTTTGTATTAGAATGTAGTAAGACAGGGGTAGGGGGGGGAGGGTCTGGTGGTGGTGGTGTGGTGGTGGAAGGCAAATGACTTTCAAACTTCATTTCCAGAAATGAGTGAAACCTTTTGGGAATTGCCTGGATGTTATTTCCTTTCCTAGTAATCATAGCCTCAACCTCTTGAAGCTGTCTGATAATCCTCAAAGAATTTTTTTTTTTTCTCAGTTTAGGAAATTCTGGTCTGGATTATTTTTCCTAGAGCATATCTGTTTAATATTCTTTAAAGATAAGCTTTGGTAGAGAACCTGATACTGTGAAAATTTCATTTAGAGGATTTGCCTATAGTTAAGCCTACTTTTGATGGAAAAATGCATTTAAAAGATATGTGGCAACTAAAAAAAGAAAATTGCCTTGGGGAACCTCAAATCTGCCTGAATATTGGATCAGGGAGGATTTGTGCCCATGTATATCATCATATTTCAGTTTATGATTTCTTTTTCAGTATTGTGACTTTTTTTCCTCAAATAGCTTATTGTTCAGATACTGTTGCTGGGTTTTAAAAAATGTTTCCCTGTATGCATTCTAGGACTCATTTTTCTGAACTTTTTCAGTCTCAGTTTTTGGTAAGTATAACTGTTGGCAGAATAGTTTACTGTGTGATATGGAACTCGGTATTTAAAATAACTTGAGATATGAGAATGTCTTTCATTCCTCCATAAATTCCTGTCAGAGTAGTTCTGGCAGCATTCTTCCTCATGCTGATTGAAACCATGACTAAGCTTAAGTTCAGGAGTTAAAACATAATATAGTTCCTATAAAATTAGCTAAAATAAAAAATATAATCCTAAATGTTTCCTAACTGGACATCTATGAAGGTTTCTTAGTGTCTGTATGAATGTCATGACTAATTTCAGGCTTGGAGAAGCAGTGGCTTTATAAATATTCTTCTGTAGAACATGAGGTGAAGTGCTCTTTTTAGAAAGGGATACTTGAAAACCTGGAAGAGAAGTCCTCTGATCTAGAAGATCTGGAAGGTAAAGGTAACTTTTCAGTGGTACTGAAAATGTGAGGAGGGATACTGAACTAATTTATACCCTCTTGATTGCTAGACATACCCTTCCTCCCTAATCCAAACAGCAGGAAAAACCACAGAACTGTGAGTTTTCCATTGCAGTTTGTTTGCATAAGAAAGATTGTGTAGACATATCTACTCTGCATGAATCTGTGCCATGGGCTGAGCTATAGCAGTCATTTTATTCCTTCCTAATAGCTGGTGCAGTGCTGTGTTTTTGAATTTCAGCCTGGGAACAGTGCTTATAACACCGACGTTTTTAGTTGTTGCTAAGTAATATTTATCAAGGACTTTCTGAGTCTCATGCTCTGCCAGGGAGGAGGGGAAGCTGGGAGAAAGCAGAGACAGGACACCTGACCCAAACTAGCCAAAGACATATTCCATACCACAGCACGTCATGCCCAATAAATAAGCTGGGGACAGTTACCCTGAAGGGTGATATCACTGCTTGGTGGGGCTGGGTATTGTCCTGTGGGTGGTAAGCAATTGTATTCTCTTCCCTTATTATTTCCTTTATCATTATTATTATTGGTGGTAGCAGTAGTGGTTTGTGTTATACCTTAGTTACTGTTCTGTTCTTATCTTAACCCGTGGGAGTTATACTCTTTTGCTTCTCCTGCCCATCACTCTGGGATTCGGGGAAGGAAAGGGGGTAGTGAGTGAGCAGCTGCATGGTTCTGAGTTACTGGCTGGGCTTAAACCATGACAGTTCTTTGTGGCACCCAACATGGGGCACAGAAGGTGAAGATAATGACAGATCTGACTGGAGTGTGTCTAATCATGTTTGTGATAAGCATTCATTGTTTTGGATTATTAGTGACCCATCACAATGCTGATTTATTGGCTCTCAAAGATGTTGCTCTTGATCTCTGAGTTTCAGCATGTCATACATTACAGATGGTATTTGCTGTTTTAGTATTTATCAGCTGGGGGGTTTGGGCTGAAGGTTCATGTTTCACTGTACTTTATGGTAATGACTTGTAATTCAATAGACTCATTGATTATGAAACTGATCTGGCTGGCATTCCCAATGTGGTCATGACCTCTATACTTTTTTGAGGTATATAATGGAAGTGTTTAGCAATTACACATCTTCCTTCCTTTCCTCAGGTGGTCAGCCTATGAAGAAGATATTCCCTTAAACCCCCAGCTCCCCCACCTGACTCTTTACAGCTTCATTTGAGAGTTCTGGAGGGTTTGAATGGTCTTTGGGTACCCTTGAGACCTCCCTGCTAATTGTAATGGGGATCAGCATATTGGCATACATACAGAGTGTGGTTTAGCATTGACCATTTCATCTGATCTTGAAAGTTAAACAGAGTTGGGTTTGGGTCTTGTCTAGGGTTAGAGCAAGAGATTTTCCCAAAGGCTGGACAGCCATGAGTGGTAGGGTGTGTGGGATAGTATGGGCAAGTATCTAGGCCAGTGGGCCTCTCCAGTGCTTTGGAACTTTACCACTAAATAAATGCAAAATCCAGAAAAATTATTAAAACACTTAAATGAGGTGTGTTGTCATCCTGGTCATACCAGAGAGGAACAAATCATGGCAACATGCTGGGGCTTGGCCTATGCTTACAGTTCAACACTATCCAGCACCTTCAAATAGAAAAAGATATCTCTGGATCTGATGGCAAAGCAACAGACAACACAGCTATTCCAACTCCAAATACAGCAGCTACACCAACTTTAGTGACAAGCACAGCAGCTACTCAAACTCTGATTACAACAGACAATGTAGCTACTCAAACCCCAAGTACAGCAACTACACCTACCCCAGTGACAAGTACAGCAGCTACTCAACCCCCAATATCAACAGACAGTGCAACTGCTGGTGCTACTCAACCCCCAAGCATAGCAGCTGCACCAACCCTAACAGCAGATACTGCAGCCACTCCAAGCCTAGTGGCAGACACTGCAGCCACTCCAACCACAGTGAATCACTGCAGCTAAAACAAGGTACCAGTTCGTGCCAGTATCAGTTGCCCATCTACACGAGGGGAAAAACAAACAAGAGGCACAAAAAGCAATCTGTACAGTGAAGAAAGATGAAGAACCAGTGCATTTACTACACAGGACAGCATCTCAACAAGAGTTATTATAACATGGATCAGACGAATAGGAGCAAGAAGAGGCGACTTCTCAATCCTGGACCTGAACCAAGCTACAGAGTATGTGAAAAGATTTCAACCATCATCTTGGGAAGCACATCATCACCTGGTTGCTCCCATGCTGGGACGATGGGGCTGACAGTCATGAACTAGAAGGTAGGGAAGCCAAGAAGCTGGGATCACTTGCGAGGGAAGGGAGAATCGACAAAATAATTGCAAAAGAGAAATGGTCCCTCACCCTTTGGAGGAGGTTCTTGGCAGCTGTGAAGGAAAGGTTTCCGTACAAGGACAGCGTTACGAGCCATTTGGCCAACTGAACCACAATAGAGAAAGGCATCCAGTCTCTGAGGGAATCAGGCATTGTAGAGATGATCTACTGCAGGCTGGATCTTGGGAATGCACTCATAGATCCAGACACGGTCAAATGTACACGGCTTGTTTGGCAGAAATTTACACGGAGTGCACCATCATCATATGCCCACACATTGGCATCAGTAGCACCACTAACAGTGGATGAAATGATTCATCAACTCCGAGAGTTCGAAGGCAGTCTCACCCCTTCCATTATTTCAGCTGTGGAAAAACTGTTCCAGGAGTTCAAACAATTGAGAGATGATCTATCCAATCTATCCAGTTCCCCATGTGTACCAACCCAGATCTCAGCTATTAACAAAAGGCTTCCTACTGCTCAAGAGAGTTATAGGAGCTATACGCAAGGGTCCACCAGGTTTTACCTGCAGGATAATGGAGAAAGCATGAGAAAGTGGGATTGAGAACCTACCTCAGCACTGGAGGAATGAGTGTGTGAATTGAAGAGGAGAACAAAGGTCAAGGATGATCATCCTAGGAAAGCTGTGGCTTAAGTGTCTGGTGAGCAGGTTCCCAGATGGAGCAGAACAGCTGATTTTATTCCAGCTTCTGTGATAAAGACTAAACCCTGTCAACAAGACATAAGTGACCAATGTGATGACTATTAGAGGGGCCCTGCCTCCAGCCAAGTGGAGGTAAGGGACAATTGATTTTGATGGACTGTGTGGATCAGATGACCTGGCACATTATTCCCACAGAAGTATAAGGCTCTAGTAGATACCTCTGTACAGTGTACCCTGATGCCATCAAGCTGTCAAGGGGTGGAACCCATTTATATTTCTGGAATTACAGGAATATCCCAAGAGTTGACTGTACTGAAGGCTGAAATCAGCCTGACTGGGAGGAAGCAGCAAAAGCACCCCATTGTGACTGGTCCAGAGGCTACATGCATTCTTGGCATAGACTACCTCAGGAGAAGGTACTTCAAAGACCCAAAATGGTACTGATGGGCTTTTGGTGTTGCTGCTTTGGAGCCAGAGGAAACTGAGCAGCTGTCCACCTTGCCTGGTCTCTCAGAGGATCCTTCCCTTGTGGGGTTGCTGAAGGTTGAAGAGGAAGTGCCAATCGCAACCACAACAGTGCACCAGTGGCAATTTTGCACCAACCGTGACTCCCTGATTCCCATCCATAGGCTGATCTGTAGACTGCAGGGCCAAGGAGTCATCAGTAGGACCTATTCACCCTTTAATAGCCCCTTCTGGCCACTGTGAAAGCCTAACGAAGAGTGGAGGCTAACAATAGAATATCTGGCCTGACTGAAGTCACATCACCATTGAGTACTACCATATCAGCAATGGTAGACCTTCATTGTGAACTGGAGTCAAAGGCAGCCAAATGGTATGCCACGATTGATATTGTCAATGCATTTCTCTCAATTCCTTTAACAGCAGAGTGAAGGCCACAGTTTGTTTTTACTTGGAGGGGTGTCCAGAACACTTGGAATCGACTGCCCCAGGGAAGGAAACACAGCCCTACTATCTGCCATGGACTGATCCAGGCTGCACTGGAACAATCTATCTGTTCATGTTGCTATTAGTTTCAATGGCATAATTGCTCACATTCCCCGATTTTTGTAAGTGATCTAAATTTGTCTATAATTCTACAGTGAAGTCATTCCACATGAAACAGGCAAGACTTATTGTGAACTTTTAGACTTAGCTTTTTTCTGACCTGCAATGTTAAATTCATTTTTCTTGTTACTGGCTAGAATTTCAAGACATGGGAACCATTCAGGTCCTATAGAGAGAAATGGTCTTCTGCTGACCTCTAATGGAGAAGATAAATGTGAAATTACCTCTTAGCCAATTTCACGTTCATAGCTCAACAGAACAAGAAGACATAGCAATAGCACACTGTGATAATACTGTCATCCTGCTAAAAGCATCTCTGATGCATGAGCTGATGTGAAGAAAATTATACTGAAAAATAATAGCTCAAGAATTGACTGGTTTTTCAAACTTGAACCTGCTTTGAATTGAAAAAATCTATGCCTGCTTTTAAAACTTAGAAAATTTAAATAGAAATTGTGAACCTGGGTGCTGTGCTAGAAAGCCCTGCCCTGCACTTTCTGAGCTATCACCAATGTGGACTTAAAACCAAAAGAATATAGGAATTACACTGTCAGATTAAGCAAAAGGTTCTACATCAGGATCTTCAATATTTGGTGTAGAGGAGTAATGCTCACCTTTGCTTTGTCTGTAATTCCTAAGTCTAGAAAACTGTTGCGGAGGTGAACGGAGGACCAATTTTCACTTCTTTTTTTTTTCTTTTTTTTTTTTTTTTTTTTTTTATTAATTGTTTATGTAT
>NDXB01019020.1:148198-160934 GCA_002631895.1 Agapornis roseicollis
AAAAAAAAAAAAAAAAAGGAAAATAATAGTGATGCAAAGGTAATCACTCACAAACTCGCACCAGGAGACATATGTGCAGCTAGTCTCTCAGTAATGGTTACCTTAGAAAAACACTCCTCAATTTTGCAGATTCATTGCTGAACATGATGTTACATGGCATGGAATACACTTTGGTCAGTTCAAATCTTCTGTCCTGGCTGTGTCCCCTCCCAGTTTTTACTCACCCCTAGCCTACTCAGGGGAGGAGGGGAGAGAGCAAAGTGAGAAACAGCTAAAACACTGGTTTGATATCTACCCAGTTTTGATCACAGATCTAAACCCAGCACTGTATGGGCTGCTATTAAGAACAGTAACTCCATCCTAACTAGTACATTAGCCAAAACCCCCTGCTCAGAGCAAGGGAGCCCAGATCTAGACAGTGCACTGAAAATGTATTTCACCTGGGCTGAGCAGAGTGGAAGAATTGCCTCCCTAGACCTGTTAGCAGTAATGCACCTGCTGCAGTTGGGATGCTGTTGGCTACCTTTGCTGCATGGATGCATTGCTGGCTCACAGTCAGCTTGTTTTACAGGGCCCCAGGTTCTTTTCTGCAAAGCTGCCAATCAGTATATCAGCTTTCTTGTTTTAATTGGCTACAGTTTACCTGCTTTATGCTAGTTGTTTTGGACTCCATACCCTGAATTTCTTGTTAAACTCCCATTAACTTTTTAATCAGTTGGATAGTTCCAACAAAATTTTCAGTCTTTTAGCAATTCTAAGAAACAGCTAACAGTTTGCCAAATAGCCCATGATGACTATGCACATAGCTTTGAACTAGCCAGAGTGTGAGTAGCTATTGTCAAGTGAAAAGAAACTCTTGTTCAAAGGATCTTCTATGAAGAGAGCTGTTTATGATGCTGCAGGGGAAGGCAAGGTTGCAGGTTGGCAAGGTTGTGAAGGTTATGTACTGGGAGACTCAGTGCATGAGTTTGAAACCACACTTCATTGCTCACAGAGCAATTTGCTAAGCTTGTTCCATATACAAATATTTAACTAAAACTCAATGCTGTTTTCACTGCAAAATGTGTAAATGCCGCATTTACTCCGGTAGATGGTGCTCTCTGCATTTATTTTACAGTTTATTGTGACAAAACATTTATACCGAATTCGGCCCCTGTTGTGTTGTAAATTACTGAGGATACCTTTGTAATAGGAGTCGTTAATGCAGCCCTGCTCCTGAGCCTTTCACATTTACAAATAATTTGCATAACATTTCCACATGAGAGGTCAGAGAAATCCCAACTTCTCAAGTAACGTTTCATAATACAACCTGGTACTTTAAAGCAATCCCAGTTATTTTACTATTGCTAGAACATACATATTAGATTTTTAAAAAATTACATTTTATTTAATGCAGTAACAGGAAAGTTGACTTTTTAACAAGAATATTGCAAATTCCGCTGTTATAATGATTCTTTATGAAAGATTCGGGGTCTTTGCTATGAATATTTATATATGGTTATAGAAAGTTGCACAGAATATGTGTATAACTATTGCTTCTGATTTAATATATGAACAATAATGTTAAAATCAGTGAGGAATTATGCTTTGCAATTCTGAAGTGCATCCTCAGATTTCTTGCAGACATCACAGTGCTGTGTTATACTTCTGGATTTGTAACTGATCTGCTACTTCTGTACAATAAAAGCATGAAAATTTTTCAGCTTTTTTTGTCTTTCTCCTCATCCTGTTTCCAGGGAAGGTGTTAATGAAGACAGAAAAATTTTCAAGGATAAGCATACACTTTACATGCTTACAAGAATCTGTGAAATATTGCATGTAACTCTCTTTTATGCAGGGTCTCAGAACAAATGACAAGCTCAACCTGGAAGATGTACTGAATTGCTGTCTTCCTGTACGCAGCAATTACAAGGGTTGCTGATCAGCCTCTTAGGTACAGGTATCACATGTTTACTGTTTTGTACTATTTTGACCATTTTGATACAGCTAATTAAGTTATTGCATGTCTGGGGTTGAGTAAGAAAATATGGAGTGGGAGGAGCAGTTAGAAAATCTGAGGAAGAAACATAGAATGTGGAAAAAGGGATGTGTGTTTTATAGGCTAGAATTAGATAATAGTTGGGATTGGAATGTATCTTCCTAAGTCTTCTAGTCCAGCCCACTGTTCAGAGCAAGGCTGATTTTGATATTGGATCTGGCTTTGCAGTTTCAATCTGGTGACTCGGTCTTTATCCAGATCTCCCTGGGCAACCTCTTTTGGTGTTTGGCAGACATTGTGAATTCATTTTTTCCAGATAGCTAACTGGAATTTTCCTTATTGCAACTGGTACCTGTTGTCCTTCTTCTGTTGTGTACTGCCAAGAAAATGCTAGTTCCAACTTCTCTGAAACCATACACCGAGTAGCTGAAGACAGCAGTGAGCTCCCCCTTTAATGTTTCCTTCTTTAGGCTGAACAAATCCAGTTCTCAATGGTACTTGCATGTCTCATATTGAAGCCCTTTACTCATCTTGGTGACTACTACCTCACAGTGAAGCGTGAACCTCCTAAGATTTTCATGTGATGGTCCACATCGCTTATATTATTCTGCTGTCCTTGTTCTGCAATATGCAGTTCATTTCTACTTTTAATATATGTGTGAAATATCGCTCTACCCTATGTGAGTAAATTTGGTCCGACTGTGTTGCCCATAGCACTATTTTTCTTGAACTCTTGAGTATTAAAATAAAAATCCAAACTAATATTGCTGTTAGAAACCTCTCTAGGACTTAGGTGCATGAAATTAAAATGCGCTTTATCACTACCAAAAGACATTTTTAGTTACTGCTTTAAAACTAAAAAAGGCAGCATGTATGTTTTAAAAAAAGTCTCCTTAATTAATATATGCAAAAGAATTCTATATTTTTCTCTGTATCTATCTGTTCATATGTATATATATATATATGGGATCATCTCTACTGGCTTGTTTAGTAAGAATATTTCTAAGTTATCCTGGGTAACAAAGGCTACCAGCTATAATCTGAAACACTACTATTCTTTTTTGAGAGGGTATAAATGAATAGTCCAACATTCAGGTTTGATTCTTACAGGTGGGATATGTTTATCACTGATGAATAATGGTAGCAGTGCCCTTCATAAAGGCTTAGTATACGTGAATAAGTAACACTCCCCAACACTTTTAAAGATTATGTTGTGACCAGAAATTAGAAATTTAGAATTTAGAAATTCTAAAACTTTTTATACCAGAATGTGTGCTATGCAATTTCCAGTGACTCAGGGTACTATTTAGGTTGGGAAACAAGAGTGAACTTGAAAGATTTGTTCTCCAATTCACCTGTTAGTGGTTATGCTGGGGCTTCATAAGCTATTTCCAAAATAGTTCCCTTCAAAACCAAGGTAAAGCATGATGTAAAATCAGTCTAAGGCTCTGATAGAAACTCCCAGTTCCCTGGTTTTTAACTATTTGCATGTATATTTTCTTTTAAAATCTTTCCATGGTTTCAGCAGATTGAAAGGCCACTTTCCTTTTTTTTTTTTTTTTTCACTCTTCCAAACAAAACCAAAGTTCAGGTGTATAATATCAAACCCACGGTCAAGGTTAACCTGACCTCTCATCATGTAAAATTTGGATCAATTGACATATCATAGTTTATATAATGAAAGACCAGACAAGACAGTCTTCAGAAAAGAATTTTGCCATTGATAAAAGCAATTTGAAGATGTGGAAATGGAGTGAGAAGGATGTGAGGTTTATGCCTGAGAAGGATGTGAAGTTTATGCCTGAGAAGGATGTGAAGTTTATGCCTGAGGAGGATGTGAGGGTTATGCTGGCATTTCAGAGGCTGGACAAAAACAATGCCGAGAACTCTAGTTCCTTGTGGAAAGCTAGAAGACCATTTATTATGGTTTGAATTAATTGAGAAGGACATTTGAATCCATTCTAAACCAGCTTTACTGTTAGACATCTTTCATAGCTGCTAATTATCATTCTGTTGTGGCAGTGCTCTCATTATTACTTTACAAAGTCACCTATTTTGTGGAAAGAGTGATTTCCAAAAGAGGTCCACAGTGTGCCATTGTGTTTCAGCATAAAAAAGCCACATTGCATTAGACAGAAGAAAGATAACTCATGAATTTCACTTAGTCTCCCACAGTAAACACATCAGATCACTCCAGGTATGTACAGTTAAACTGTGAAAAAAGCAGGGACAAATGTTCATAAAATATCATCTGAAAACTATACATTTGGGAACTACTGATTTCTGTCTTTGGAAACTTCAGTACTGTGAAAGAATGTTCAGAAAATCTTTCCGTGGATTGCTGAAAGAAGTAAATACCTCTGATACCACATCTGGTGTTATCAAATTTACCTAGGAAAATCTATTTTCTTACATAAAATAACAGATAAAATAATAATGAGATTAAATTACATGTTGTTTGAATGACCTTTTAAATGCCTTTTTATCACTCAAATTGCTCGTATCTGTAGATACACCAGCAGGGCAAATCAATCAGAGGAATTATTGCACACATCTTCCTTTATTTTATTTAACTCTTTAGTAAAGCATAGAGAAGCATTTTGGAAAAGCATTAGAAACAGATTCAATATGCTGCATTTAAATCTGATTAAAGGCTTTTAAATAGCTACCAGCTACTGTAAAGAGTACCACAGAAATTTCTTATAATGATTTGATAAACAAATATTGACATTTAATTTTCTTTCCCTTGTTCCTGTACTCTCCAAATCTTGCACATGCAATATTATTTTTATTCATTCTTACTGCAGAGGTTAATCAGTTGGTCTGAACATTATGCAAGTAGAGCCAGGTGATATCACCCGAAACAAGGAGTTGTCAGGCTACTACCGTGCCATTAAGATTATATAACTGATTCCCCTAGCAAAAACATCTTGCATTTGGTAAATTTGATTTTTGCTGAATTTTAATTGTTAGGGAAATGAGTCTTTCTGCAAACTGAAAAATGGGAAATTGACTCTCTATGGAAGATGTCATTGTAGTTTTTTTTCTGGTGCTATAAAAAATTTCTCATTTTACCTTGGTATAAATCTGCAGATACAAAAAAGAATTAAAAACTTTCTCCAATCTTATATCCCACTTTGTACTTAATTATTGAAAATTAGTTTATACATGAATCAGTCTGAATATTTTGCTAACACTAAGCTGTATCACTAACCTAGGGATGACATGATAGATTTCTGCAGATGATTTATGTGTGCAAGTATTCTCTGAGGATGTTCCTTTAAAGCTTCTTTCCAGGACTGGGATTCTCATCTGATATTCCTATGACCTCCACATTCCTTTTTGGGGAATCTTGTTTCTTAAGCTTCCATCATTAAAATTGAGATAATATTAGATGAGAAGCTTTGCAATAGACCTTAAGATATGCAATTGTCTGTCCTCTGGACTTCCAGTATCTTTCTTGAAAGATGAGTGTTCATACAGCTTGTTCTATAATCATAGAACCCTAAAATCAACTAGGTTGGAAAAGACCTCTAATATCATCAAGTCCAGCTACTACCCCAGGACTGCCAAGACCACCACTAAGCATATCACCGAGGGCCTCAGTACTATATTTCATGTATGGTAACATGATTTAATTCAGTATCTTCTTTTATGTTTGTTTTGAGTAATTACTCTGTTTTGGGTTTTTTTTTCCAGAAAATGTATTTACTTCACACTGTTGCTATTCTTTGCTCTGCTGTACATATAGTTGCATCTTATTTTAAACAATTTCTGATCTTTGAAATTTTTATTCTTTCTCCCAAATAGATGAAGTTCTTCCATCTGAAAATGCAATACATTTTCAGCTCCTTTCTCCTTTCCATTAATATGTTGCATACAAAGACCTCTGCTTGTATAAGCTTACTGAATGCAGCCATCCAAGTTAAGAAAGAATCTTAATCAGAGTTTTCAATGTTTTCATAATTAATTCTGTGCCTACCTTTTAAGTATTTTTATATAAAATGTATTACCCTAAAATCTTTGAGGAATTTTCATAAGATAGGATCAAAATCTTTCTTATATTTGAAACGTACTTCACCAATTTCTTCCCAAACTACAATGTTTTATTACTCCAGTAGTTTCCTAGGAATTCCATTTGTTAAGCTGCCTAGTTTATAGTTTCCTGTGTCCTTGTCTCCTTCTCCCATTTCAAAGATACTGTAAATATTTGTCTCCTTCCAGGCTTTGTCTTTGTTGGCTCTACAGCTTAGCTGTTAACAGCTCTGAGACAGTCTCATAGGTTTACAGAGTAATTTTTGTCAATTTTCATGGCTTACAGCTGGTTTGAGAAAATTTACTTTATCTAAGCAGTCTGAACACTATGCTTTCAATATTCTAGTTTATATTCTGACTCCTTTATTCCTGTCTGTTGTGTCAATCATCTGCTCTGTATGTCTGTGATGTAGATCAAGTCACAGATTGGGAATGATGTAATAGGGGACAGTTTTAAATGTATTTCCTGTCACCAATGAATGATGCATATTCCAGACTCAAGCCATGGTCACAGCTTCTCAAAATAGAAGTTTTAATTTTACAGGACTTGTAAGTAAAACTCTTTCTATTGCAAGGCTTTTGGTCCTGACCTTTTGCCCCAGCCTTCTCATAGATCTTTCCAGCTTTTTACCATCCCATTCTGAGCCGTAAGGCAAATTTTCAGTCTGAGCCCTTTTCTTTCTTTCTCTAAGACAATTGTCTATACTGTACCATGGAATTATTTCTCCTTCAATTTACGCATTTTTTAAGTGGAGGTAAATTTGAGTCCATCTTTTCCTTTTTCCAAAAACAAGCTGTCAGCCAACCACGTAATGGACGATAGGAAAGTCTGCGTGCAGTAAGAACAAATTAAGTTACCATGGTGGGAGAAGTTCTGAACTTCTGACAGCTTGGCTTTGAAGCTTTCCATACAAAAAAGCTTCCATGTATTCTATACAAGGATTTTTGATATGATGTTTTATAATTTAGTGTACTAACATGTTATGGATGTTTCATTCATACTTGAAACCATTTTGTTACTGTAAATGCCAATCTGGCTCCTGATTCCAGAATAAGTTTTGCCATTACTGTAGCTTTGGATTTCAATATAGATGAGTTACAAGCCAATTACCTTCAAAAAGAAGTAAAATAAAGTACTACCCCACATGTAAATAGAAAATAGGAGATTGCTGGGATGTTAAAATGATAACTTGCACCAGAAAGATTTTGCTTTTTAGAAGAAAAAATGAGATAATTTTCTCTAAAAAGTTTGATTTCTGCAAATCTTTTCTGTATAGCTGTTCTGTGCAAATTCTGATATCTGCTGGAGAAAGCAAAGTTGTCTTTTTTTTATTAACTCTGCATTTTTTGTTTTATGTAGTAATATATGTTCTGTCTTATTATACATTATAGATGACGATGCATTTTCCAGTGCTTATTGTGTGAAGTGATTCTCAAATATATTTAGGAGTATTGCAAGCTTTTTCTGCCTAATAATTCTTAGTTTTGGAATAGATATAAAGAAATAAAAATAAGAAAACCTTTCTGTGGCATTTCACAACATGGACTCAAGTTGATGAGGAGACTCAAATCCAACTTTCTTACAACCAAGACCTTTTTATCTCCCTGTTTGGTGCTTTCCCTACCTGCACATACATACAGTGTTCAATCTCATTGGCCCCTGTAAAAGTCTCCAGGTAAATAGTCCAATCACAGTTCTGCAGACCCTCTCACAACCTGCACATCCTCTGTCCTCCAACTGAGATTCCCACTACAACTACAACCTGGCCCATCCTCCCAAGGCTTGCTTGTTTACCTTTCCTGTCGTTCAACATTCCAACTCATCGCCCCAGGGCTTGTCAGGCACCAAGGCCTCAGAGCTCATTCCCAAACTCTTTTTCATGCAAATCTTCACTCCTCACACCTTTCAAAGGTTATTGTTTGATTTTAAGGTTAAAAGAAGTTAAGAAATTGGCATGGGATAGTCTTATATTTTTCTTGTAGTATTTTTAGTACATCTAATGGGTCATCAAGGGACCATTTCTTACATGTCTTTAAACATGCACATCTGGCCCAGAGAGATTTTGAAAGAAATAATGCTGTATAGCTTATATTTTTCTTTTCCTTTTTATATTTCTTGTATACTAGAAGCTTTTAGGTGTCAAATTGATTTTGTTGGCTTTTAAATATAACATCTTTTTCATCATCATTCAGTGGCATCTTTCTGACATGAAAACTGATATTAGGGGTGTTTTGCAAGTGGAAATGGAGAAAAGAAAAATAACAAGATGAAAAAAAAATAATGTAAATGTCAAAAATAAAAGGCAGCTTTCTTGGTCCTCATTTTCACATCTTGTCCAACATATCAGTGATTTCCCCTTAAGGCAGAAAACTTACCTGTACACTCATATGGCTCTGAATTGAGCACTGAATTGATACCAAGGCACACAGGGTTATGGCCCATATGCTATATGGTTATGTGTACGTCTAGCAGGTTTAGGACTGGGATACAGGTTTTTTAATGCTTAGTGTTTATACCATCATTACTGTTCTATAATTTCTTAATATGTCCCAAAAAAAAAAAAAATCCAAAACCCAAAAACCAAAACTACTAACCACCAAAGAACAGACCGCACATACTGTTCATGTTTGCAGATATGCCTATAAAAGTGTTGGATTCAACAATAAGCTTGTATGTAAGGATGGTGTCCAAACATCTAAAAAAGGAAATCAAGATAATGTGTTAACAAATTAAGTGCAAATACTATAGTAATCAAGACTATAGTAGTGCTTCCCTGAAGCACTCTATATTCTTTTCTACAGGTTGAACGTTCATGGGAGAGAGAATACATTCTCTATCTTCTTTTTGGGTGTTTTGTTTGGTTGGTTTTGAGGGTGAGTAGTGAGTAGTTTGTCTTCTGTTAATAAAATTACTATATTAACAAGGTGGTAGAAAAGAATAATATTTTAATCTGTGGCACCACTGTATGTGCTTGTTACTTTTATCCTTTTATGCTCTCTATTCTTTATTTTGCATTGTGTATACTATAGAATCATAGAACCATAGAATAGTTAGGGTTGGAAAGGACCTTAAGATTATCTAGTTCCAACCCCCCTGCCATAGGCAGGGACACCTCACACTAAAACATGTCACCCAAGGCTTTGTCCAACCTAGCCGTGAACACTGCCAGGGATGGAGCACTCACAACTTCCTTGGGCAACCCATTCCAGTGCCTCACCACCCTAACAGGAAAGAATTTCTTCCTTAGATCCAATCTAAACTTCTCCTGTTTAAGTTTGAACCTGTTACTCCTTCTGCTGTCACTACAGTCCCTAATGAAGTGTGTCCCCCCAGCAGCCCTATAGGCCCCCTTCAGATACTGGAAGGCTGCTATGAGGTCTCCATGCAGCCTTCTCTTCTCCAGGCTAAACAGTCCCAACTTTCTCAGTGTGTCTTCATACGGGAGATGCTCCAGTCCCCGATCATCCTCATGGCCCTCTAGACTTGTTACAATACCTCCATGTCCTTTTTATGTTGAGGACACCAGAACTGCACACACTACTCCAAGCTGAGATCTTATGAGAGCAGAGGAGTAAGATCACCTCCTTTGACCTGCTGGTCACACTCCTTTTGATACAGCCCAGGATACAGTTGGCTTTCTGGACTGCAAGCGCACACTGCTGGACGGCTCATGTTCATGTTCTCACCAACCACCACCCCCAAGTCCTTCTCCACAGGGGTGCTCTGAATCTCCTCTTTGCCCAACCTGTAGCTGTGCCTGGCATTGCTCCCAACCAGCTGTAGGGCCTTACACTTGCCATGGTTAAACTTCATGAGGTTGGCATCAGCCCGTCTCACAAGCATGTCAAGGTCCCTCTGGATGGCATTCCTTCCCTCCAGCGTATCCACCGAACCACACAGCTTGGTGTCATCGGCAAACTTGCTGAGGGCACACTCAATCCCACTGTCCATGTCAGTGACAAAGATGTTGAACAAGACCGGTCCCTACACCAATCCCTGAGGGACACCACTCATCACTGGCTTCCAGCCAGACACTGAGCCATTGACGACAACTCCTTGAGTGTGGCCATCCAGCCAGTTCTTTATCCACCAAGTGGTCCACCTATCAAATCGATGTCTCTCCAATTTAGAGACAAGGATGTCATGTGGAAAAGTGTTGAACTCTTTGCACAAGTCCAGGCAGATGACACCAACTGCTCTACCCCTGTCCATCAGTTCTGTAGCCCCATCATAGAAGGCCACCAAATTGGTCAGGCAGGATTTGCCCCTAGTGAATCCATGCTAACTGCCACCAAGCACCTCGTTGTTTTTCATATGCCTCAGTGTGCCTTCCAGGAGAATCTGCTCCAAGATTTTGGCAGGCAGAGAGGTGAGACTGACTGGTCTGTAGTTCCCCGGGTCATCCATTTTCTCTTTCTTGAAAATGGGGGTTATATGTCTCTTTTTCTGGTCATTGGGAATTTCACCTGACTGCCATGATCTCTCAAATATGATGGCCAGTGGCTTAGCAACTTCACTCACCAGCTCCTTCAGGACCCGTGGATGGATTTCATCAGGTCCCGTGGACTTGTGTACATTCAAGGTCTCTAAGATGGTCTCGAACCAGATCTTCTCCTACAGTGGGCCCAAGGTCTTCATTCTCACAGTCCCTGCGTCTGCCTTCCAAGACTTGGGTGGTGCAGTCAGAGCATTTGCCATTGAAGACCGAGGCAAAGAAGTCATTCAGAACCTCAGCCTTCTCCAAATCCTGTGTAGCCAGTTCACCCGGTAGCTTCCGGAGGGGGCCTAAGTTGTCCCTGGTCTGTCTTTTATTTGCAACATACCTGTAGAATCCCTTCTTGTTATTCTTAACATCACTTGCTAAGTTTAATTCTAACTGTTTCTAATCTCTCTTCCTCTTCCCTCCCTTAATATCTTTTCCTATTTTTTCCAGCATTTTCTCTCACTCAATTCTTTAAGATATTAAATATTTAGGAAGGTTGAACTGCTTCTCATCAATATATGTAAGGGGTTTATGATATCTTTTTAAATGATACAGCCTGTCAGTGATTGTCTTGTTCTCAGTCTAAGGTTTGAAATCTTCTTATTTCTATACAAATAAGGACAACGCTACTCAATGAAACTGTTTCATTGTGGAAAGGAAACACCATGTCTTTGGTGCTAAAATCTTTTTGCTTGATTTGGCCTAAATTACTGTAGTAAAGTACTTTTAAAATTTAATTTAGAAAATTTAGTAGTTATTGTTAATGAAACAAGTAAAGTTTTGTTCTATGAGGTACAATTAACATAATTGCTACAAGTCACTTAACATTTTTTGAAGGTATTTATCACAGAATCACAGAATGGCTGAGATTAGGAAGTGATCCTGCCCCTCTACTCTGCTCTTGTGAGATCTCACCTGGAGTATTTTTCATTTTTGTAGGACCTTGTGTCTTTTGGGATTAGTCTTGTAATATGTCCTCTGATCTGATGTAGTCTTAATTGAAACCAGAGGAATATGTGCTTTAGCTCTATTTTTTATATTGAAAGAATTAATGAGAAATCACAGATAGCATTTGTACAGAAATAATTTCATAAAAAAAGGGCTGGTTTGAAAACCTTCTTGTGGTAGAGGAAGTCCATAAGCAGTTCTGGCTGTAGGATGATATATAGGAAGGGTGGGAAGAGGGAGCTCTGTGCTCCAGTGCATAAGAACTCCTTGATCTGTCCCTATTTACCTGTGTGTTTACAAACCTACTGTGGGTTTACAATCAAAATTCATGAAGGATTTAGGAAGATACTTGAGGAGGCTTTGTTCTCTTTTCTGCTTTCCTGGTAATGGAGCATGAATAAATTGGGAACAGATTAATTTCAATTTTAACTTTAATTCTAATCTGACATTAAAGCTGAACTGCAAATTGCAGATTTTTTGGCATAAATTAAAATTAAAAAAAGGCATTAAATAAAACCCAAAACCTGGAATTGTAATTCAGATACAAGTTTTCTTCCCAGTGAATATACTGAATTTGAGGTTTAGTTTCAATCTGCAGTATAGTAGTTGCAGTGGCATAAATGAAATTTATTCTAGTTTAAAGAAGATTTTAGGTACTACATACTGGCCTTACTCATACATATTTGGGGAGCAAAATTATGTTCCAAGGAAATGTGTGCATAACCTAGAACGGGAATAATAAAAATTATAAAGTTTTCTGATTTGTGTATATGCAAATAGACTTAGATGACATTAAGTAATGTTTTTGAAACATTAAAGACATGAAGACTGAATTTTAGCAATAAAGTACAGAAATGGAGCACTGAAAACTCCTTAAGTGACAAATCTGAATACATTCACAAAAGCTACGGAAGTAAGGATGTAAGGGCTATTTTTCAGTTATAATAGGTCAAACACAAGTTTCCATGTAAAAACTGTCAGCTAGTTGACTACTTCATAATGCTTTGCCAAAACCATAAATCTACAAAATAATGCGAATTGTGCCATTTCTGTCTCAGATTATTGCATAAAAATCTAAACCTTTCATGATTTGGCATATTAATGTGTCTTTTGAAAGTGCTATGCGCAATGTCATTTGATCATTCATAATGCTTTTCCTGAGCAATCTTCTATTTTAAGAATTATGTTAATAGGTTCCACTGATTAGTAAAAGATGCCTTTCAGAACAGGTTCTTTTTTCTTTTTTCTTTTTTTTTTTTTTTTTCTAGATTTTTTTTTTTTTTTTAAAATA
>NDXB01019020.1:166741-178094 GCA_002631895.1 Agapornis roseicollis
AACAAGAAAAAAAAAAAAAAAGATTTTAATATCTGACAGTTTAATTTTAGGCAAACACAGCAAAATTTGAATAGAAGCAAGTATTATCTATAACAAAAGGCTTTTTTAAATATCTAATCCCCTTATGAAAGTTACTATGTTCTTGAATCTTCAATTTTAGTATGCTTGTTAAGTCTGTGATTATGGGAATATATCCATGAAAATGTCACCTAAAAATTGTCAAGGGCTGAAATATATCTACTGCGTTAAATAGCCTGCATCATCTTAAAATAATTATAGGACTACCTAATGCCCTTATTTTAGCTGAACTAATTTCAAGTCTGATTATAACTTTAACAGAAATGTAACCAGTTTGCAGAGGCTATAGAATATACTGCCTGAAATGAAGTCGTACAAGTAGTCTTACACAGCTTATTCCTTCTGTCAACTCGCCTGGTGTCTCCATCCTACATAGTGCTCCAATCAGCAGTCAGAGAAAAACAGACATTTTGTTCCATGAGTTTGATCAAGAAGTTTGTATGGAATTCAGACCCATAGTACTTAAGAATATCTGACACAGTATGTCTTTCTAGATGAGAAATCTACTTGCATTGTGGGTGTGTGTAATTCTGTCACTGATTTGTGGATCTGTCTGTCCTTCAAAGAATATATACAGTGATAGTGAAGGTGTAGAATGAGTAGTTAGATCTGAATAGAAGGATTCAGGCTTCACATTTGGTTTTGAAGGTAGATAAGTTAGGAATGCTCATTGTTCTAGGTTCTGAATATTAAGCCTAATTCTCTTGAAAACTCTAATTTCCCTAGATGACAGGAAATGTTTGTTCTCACATTGTGTTTTTCAATGGAAGAAGGAAATTGCAAGAGGGGGAGAAAAGATCTTTCAAACAGCTAAGATCCGAAGCATATAGTGCTTTGAAAATCAACACAGCAACCATGAACCTGCAATCTTTGTATGAGGAGCTACTGCAAACAATTCTGTTCTGTAGGGAACAAAAAATGCTAGATAATGATTACTGAACCAGATATAACATGTATTCCTTTATATAACACGATATCTGGGTAACCTGTGTAAAAATGAACTCAACCAAATGCAGAAACATGAAAGAAGCTCAGAAACAGAAAATATTTTGTGAGGAAAAAGAGCAAATTGACTAGTGGGGAAGAGGGAGTGCTGGAATAGGGTTCTTTTGTTTGCCTACACGTGTAACACTGCTACTTGATCAAAGAATTAAAACAGTAAAAGGTAACATAAACCCACATTAAAACCAGCATATTGAAACTACAAGAAAACAACCTTTTATACTTTTTGCCAAACTTACTTTCTGTGCAAAAGGCACTCGCATATTTTGATCATAGTTCCTGTATTCAATAAGAGGCTGTGTCACCATCCAAATAACAAATCAGTTCAATGTTCTTTTCCACTGCATTATTTTGATTGGTTTGTACTGAGATGTGGTCGCTTAGGTGAACAGCTTCTACAGGCTTGCATGTGTGATAAAGTTTTTGCGTTTATGCTAAGCAAGCAAATACAAAAAATTAACATTGCATCTGGCACTACAAGTCACCCCTGGTGCCTCATAAGACTGCAAGGTATGTTTATAGGAAGTTTATAGACTTTCTTCTTTTTGCCAATATGTAACCCTACCACTTGTGAAATAAGATAACTCAATAGAATAATGGGAGGAAACAAACTGTAGTTTCATCTTGATTTTACAGTGCTTATTACTCACCAGTTCTATTATTCTTTTACTTCTGTAAGGCACTGAATTTTTGTAAGAAAATTTTGACGTTGTTTAGCATATCAGTGCTTTTCTATGATTCTTATATCTCAAAGGTGCTAATCTTTGGGATTAGATTCTTATGTACTTTATTAGTTGGACTTTAACAGTTTTCATTAGAAATTATTTTTCATCTTTACCACTAGTAGTGTATCTATGGTAAACACAATAGAGAAAAAGCATCTTAAGTAAGCCTGTCTATATTACACAAAAAATGACACTGGAGACCATAGCAGGACTAGGGAAAGTAATAATTCCCCCTCTACTCAGCACTGGTGAGGCCACACCTAGAAAACTATGTTGAGTGTTGGGCTCCTCATTACAAAAGAGATATTGAATTGCTGGGGTGGGTCCAGAGAAGGACGACAAAGCTGGTAAAGGGTCTAGAGCACAAGTCTTATGAGGAATGGTGAAGGGAACTGGGATTGTTCAGCCTGGAGAAGAGAAGGCTTGGAGGGTTTAACAGCAGCCAGCAACTAAGCACCATGGAGGTGCTTGGTTCACTCCCCTCCCTAGTGGGATGGGGAGGAGAATCAGAAATAGCTCATCACCTACTGACTAATACTCAGCCTGTCCTGGAGCAGCAATCGGTGCCTCCCAGCCAACTTCTTCAGTTTATATACTGAGCATCATGTTCTATTGCATGGAATATTTGGCTAGTTTTGGTCAGGTGTTTGTCTTTGCTGCCTCTGAGCTTCTAGTCTCCCTTCTCACAGGCAGAGCATGAGACTGAGAAGTCTTTGATCAGGGTAAGTGCTACTTAACAACAAGTTAAACACTGGTGTGTTATCAATATTATTCTTACAATAAATTCAAGAAAGAACATCAAGGTACCAGCCACTAGGAAGAGAATTGACTTTATGTCAGCCAAAACCAGGACAACACCTACACCTTGTTCTATACCATTTATGTCGTGCCCAGGTCCCACACTTTACAATACATTCAGTTAACTGTTCCAGTCTTTTGATGTATAGACACACAGATATCATTCCCTTAGTCCATTGGACATCCCTATAAAAATCTGTTGAGTCCATTTAATGAATTACTTTGAGCTTCCTCTTTCATAACAGCCTTTCAGGCAGGAAAGTTGTGTATGGTGCTGGATTGTTGCATGCTGATGTCAGTTGTGATTCCATTACTGCTGCATTTGTCCAGCTTCATTGAAATTCATTCATCATTAATTTGGGTGATTTTTTTTAACTGTAATACCATTGATGTGGCATACAATCACCACAGAAGCCACTTTATGCAGTATTATATAGCAATTAACATCATACATTCTAATTCACTGTTTTTTTTTTTCATGTAAATTCAAATCTCCTTGAGGTACACACTAGACTCCTCCATCCTCCCACATTACACACCAAATGCATCCAGGTCCTTGAGCAAAAGCAATTATATGGATGGGTTTGACTTTACTTAAGGCAGGAATAACCCAGACTGCTTTTCCAAGTACATTCGTTATGTGCACTACAGGAACTTTATCCCCCTTTATAGTACCTGTTAGTTCTAATTGGACTGTGCCAGCCTGGTTGGCAGATCCTCTAGTGTTGACTAATCATGTAGTTATTGCTAAATATGTATCCCAGTGCTTGAATGTCCCAACACCCATTGCTCTCAGTGTCTTTAACAGTCTTTAACAGTCCATTGTACCATTTGATTTTTCTGGAGCGCAATTCATGTTAGTGGATGTGATATTCTTGGCTTATTCTTACAGCATCTGTCAAAACATACACATTTGAAAGCATTCATCTAGAGAGAAGCATGTATCTATGTAATTGCCTGTGAGGCTGAGTAATTTGTTTAATGGCCAGGGCTAGAAGATTCTCAATTAATTGTTTTGAAGATTAGCAGAATCTGTTATGTGTAACAGAATGCATGTTTGGAGCCAGACATCATCTCAAAACCCATTTTAATTTGTAACATCTATAAAAAGTAGCAGCAATTGTTCACACCTTAATTCAAGTTCTGAAATTATATCTGACTTGATCAAGTATCTCCAGATGAAAAGAACAAAAGCTTGTCTGTCATATAAAAAAAAACAAACCAAAACAAACAGAAAAAAAACCCACTATCACCCCCCCAAGAAAAAAAACAAAACAAAAAAAAAACAAAACCAAAACAAAAAAAACTCAACACAACAAGAGAGAAAAGACTGTTCTTTCCATGTCTTTCATTATCCACACTGCTGATTCCTTTGACTTTTGTAGCAGGAGGAGTGTGAACTCCTGGAGGGCCAATTCTGATCCTGACACAGGATCAAGCCTGGCCTCAGAGCAGGTGGCAAAGGAGGAGGCCTTTGCCAGCTCAGTTGCAGATGTATTAGACAAAGCTGGCTGGTGCCAGAGAGGCAAAGCAGGAACTCTCTTCTTGGATGCTCTAGCAGGGTTGGTAGAATAGGCTGTCTCTGCTGGCATACATTCTCACTGCAGAAACCACAGGTTTTGTTCATTATCAAGGAGGAGAAAGATCAAGGAAGATGGATTTCTTTTCATGTCTGACCCTCTAATAAAATGAAGAATCAGTGATGAGAAAACATTTTTTGCCTTTAGTAGATAATTTGTGACGTGTATTACTAAAACTTGACTTAATGTGCTACTAAAGCAAGGACTGTAAACTTGCACTTTGGAAACAATATATATGTCTAGGTGTCGTGGTTTAAACCCAACCAACCACGCAGCTCGTTCACTCACTCAAGCCCCCTTCTTGCCCTCCCCTGCTTCCAGAGAGATGGGGGAGAATCAAAAGAATGCAACTTCCACATGGTTGAGATAAGAACAGTTTAGTAACTAAGGTATAACACAAATCACTGCTGCTACCACCAATAATAATAATGATACAGGAAAAGAATACAGCATCCCATCAACCACAACAGATAACTCACGACACCCCACCAACCGAGTGCTGACCGACCACCTCTTCCAACCACCCCGAGAGAGCTAGGCCTTCCGGATCACTCCCAGTTACATCCTGGGCATGACGTGCTATGGTATGGAATACCTCTTTGGTCAGTTTGGTCCTGTCAGTACAGTCCTGTCCCTCCTTCCTCCCGGCTTCCCCTCCTCCCCGGCAGAGCATGAGGCTCACAAAGTCCTTGGTCAGGGCAAACATCGCTCAGCAACAACCAAAAACATCGGCCTTATCAGCCTTGTTCCCGGGTTAAGTCAAAACACCAGCTACTAAAGAGAAGGAAAACTGACTGCAACTGCTGAACCCAGGACACTAGGGAAGTGCTGTTAATTTCAAAATGCTGTTTGCACTATTTCTCACATGAATTCTGGGGAAAAGAGAACATTATATTTGTTTGTGCTTATAAGCTTGCTCTGCTGTGTAGAAACTGTTTTCCCAGGAATAGGGTGATGCAATTATCAATGTGTGGCAAACTCTCATGGATTTTACATTGGCATGTAATCTTGGCTGTGTAAATTTGTTTTCATAATGGGCATCAAAGGATCTCTATTTTTTTGAGTATGGATTGAGGAGAAAAAGTTCTGAATTTAGCAGGAACTTCAGAAAAGGCATGAAATGTTTTTTAAACAGAAATAATTTTACATGCAAGTGTTTATTGTGAGAGGAGTTAGAATTAGGCAAAAGAGATGGGAGACTGGAATGAATGAGAAGTATTGAAGGCAATTGTAAAAGGATGGGTTGCTCAAAAAAAAAGAGGTTTGGGGACACCCGGCTGGAGGAAAGGAGTGTTGGAGAACGTAAGAACAATGATAGAATGCTGGAGAGGGAGAGAGATGGAGGATCAGCAATAAGTATCTGTCAGTCAAGTTCTTCTGCTTATATTCTTTGTGGGACATGAGTAATGGGGGATTTTGTCCTGATGGGGGAAGGGAAAACATTATTATGGGGTGCAAAGATTGGAGGTCATCATCTTTCTTATGTCAGGATGTTTTGGCTGTATAAGCTTGTTTTTCTGGCCCTCATGTGATTCACCATTTAGGAACACTTTTCTGGTTTAAGTTAACAATAATCATGCTGGGGAGGTGTTTCAGAATACTGACAAGATGCTAGCCTTGTATTATGTGGATTAAGTAGACAAATGCAAATCCATTTTCCTTGTGACAAGCATTGTGTAATTGACAAATACAAGCCGAAAAGGCAAAAATCTATTGATCATATAGTCATTACTGACCATAATAACTTCCTTGTATAAGGCAATTAATGTGTTAAATAGTGCCATGGTAAACTTTTACTAAAATTAAGACCTAGAGGAATTGTAAGTTCTGGTATCCTTACTGAGAACAGGGAAAAAAGACAAACAAACAAAAAAAACCAAACAAAAACAACCCAAAGATTATATCTGTATAAAAACAGCAGGGTTCCTATAAGGAATGGAAAGAAATAAAGACAGGAAAATTCATATGGCAAATAGTAGTTGAAAAGATCAGGTTGTATGCGTATGAAACAGCACAGGGTCAGACTGGAAGAGAACATGTGAGAGGAGATAGAGGAAGGAGCTGAAATCTATAACAAGATAATAATAAGAAGCAATAATTTATTTAAGGGAAAATGAAGGGAACACCAAAGAGGTTTTGTGGTGACAGTATGAAGAATGAGGAATGCATAAGTATTGTTATTGGAAAATTACTGGTGTAATGAAAAGTAAAAAAAAAACAAAACGTGATAAACAATAGAGCAATATTCTTTTCAGTTAGTAGGCTGGAAAACTGGTTCAGCTGTTAACTGTTGAATTTGCACTAATATTTCCTTAAAATGCAAATTGAGAAGCAAAATGCCCACTTACAGAAGGGAGTCACATGAAGCTGACTTGTGGATTACCTTCCTTATTAGCCTGTGTAAAAACAAGATCAGTGGTTCTCCCTTCATTAGGAGAACAGTATTGAATTAGAGTATCTGAGCAGGCAGAATATGCTATCACAAGACCAGAGCCAGTGAAGGAAGAGGAGGCAGTGTTACCCATTATTGCACTAGCTGTTGGAACTGGAGTCTTTCTGCAGGGACCAAGAGTGGAAGCAATAAGGTTACAGAGTGTTGTGGTCTCTTCCGCACCTCACACCATTCCCCAGCTGGTTTTGTTGATTACTTTCTAATCTGTGGTTCAAATACATTTAAATTAGCACATTTGGCTCTCTGGTATTCAGACTTAAAATTTTGACCCACAACTACATCACTGATACAGTAAATAATAATTTTAAAAGTGGAAACATAAGTGGCATGTTATTTAAAGCAATCTCTTTTAGATTATGTATCAGTAAACAGAAACAGTATCAATGTATCCTTACTTTGAATACAGAACTTTAATGCAAAGGCATTACGGTTTATTGGGGTATTCTGAAGATAAAGGTATGAAACAAAACAGGTGTGCATTTCCAGATCTCTTTAGTCTCCTAATACTTTACAGTGTAGTATTTTATCTTACTGTTAATCATTAATAAATGCAGCTTAGGTTTAGCAATAGGAAGTCTCTTTGGGAGTCTTCTGAGCTTAAAAGACTGAACTAAGAAGTACCTTGCTATTTCTGTATTTTGCACAGTTTTATTTCTGTATCCAGAAGACTTTCATCTTTGATAGTTATTAAAAGGTGATATATATCCTAAAGACTACGTATCAATATTCTCAGTAGTTAATGAGAGGCATTATGTAGCAATATGCCATACTGTCACAGTTTAAAATTTTTGAGCATTTTTGTGCTTCAGCAACTGCTAATTCCTAGGCAAACAGCTGCATTCTGAATTATTTAGAACATTTGTTCTTTTGCTAATTGACAGTTAATTCATGGTCTGAGAGACAGTCAGCTAAACAACATGTGAACAGATTCAGGCCTTGCTTTTCATGAAGAAAAGAGACAATTAATGAGCTACTTCCACCAGGGCAGCTTCTCCTCTCATGCCAGAGACAGGCCGGAGAGGTTGCTGCTTTAACGTAAAAACCATTAACAGTAGTCCTCACGACTGTTGAACAAACCTTTCAGATGTATTAGACTCTGGGATACAAGAGTGGGTTTTACATTATAGCATCCTAAGAAAGAGAAAAACAGGTTTTGAAGTGAGCTGTTAGCAAAAATAAGAGGAAAAAAACAACCCAGGATACAAACAATCTGGTTGATTTTTATTCTGAATATTCTTCAGGATCACCAAATAGCATGGAATGTTTGTCGTAAAATTTACACAAAAGCAAATTATAAAGATGCACAGTAGAATGTCACTTTAACGTTTAGAAACAAAGTCAACCTATTTTGGGTCTGCAAATACATTTTCATGCAAGGTTTTCCAAATTACTATTTAAAGGAATTACTGAAGTATTCAGAGGGCATCACACCTATTTATGAAGTGCCTTGATTTACCCAACTTGCTTTATTTCTCTCTCTTCAAATCTCAGATATATTGATGATACAGAGGCTTTGGAACAAATATTACACCACACGAGAATGGCAGCTTGCAAATTCACAACTTTATTTTGGGCTGGTGAATAAAGTAACTAATTTTGTACTTTTAATGTATTTATTTTTGATTTTTTTTTTTTTATTTGAAATATCTTGCCCATCCTGGAACAATACCTTCCCTCTTACAGAATTATAATGGTTGTCTTCTGTACTTCAGTGTGGTTTCTAACTACAAAGGCCATTTGGCCTTAAGACTTTATTTTCTTGAGATGTTACAGTACTTGTTTCCTCAGTAACTCATTAAGATGTTGCACAAGATAGCAAGGTTTATTTGAAACAAAAAAGGTAGAATCGGACTTATGTGGAACTTAAGAGAAAATGCAGTGCTTAAAACGTAGGTGTGCTTTTGACTTCATGGAGTACAGAGAAGCTACAGTAGTTGTGCAGCATTTGTGTAGCTTTAAAGATTTACTGTTTATGGGAGTGTCATTATTTTCCTCTAGGTGGCAGGTTTTGGTAAGCTTTGTTGTAGATGGTTAAGTAAATAGATAAGTTGTTCAGAAAAAATTGTCCAATTTAATCACTGGCTTCATCCTACTACCTTCTTTCACTAACCAGGATATGTGTGTGTGTATAAAAAGCCTTTGGAGTAAGAAACTGGTATTCAGATCCTACCAGTTCCCCTTATTTTTTTGGACCCTTATCTCCACATTTAGGCAGTAGATGAGGTAGGAATTAAACCTCTTTAGGCAAAGATCTCAAAAGCCTCTTATAAAATGTTATTGTACAACATAGATAAAGAATGTCTAGTTTTATTTTAAAATAGTAATAGGAAAAATCAGGGGAATTCCTAGATTTCTATTTCTTTCTGAAACTGTTTAGCTGTTTAACTTTTGAAAGATAGGTTAGCCACATATCACAATCTTCAAATGAAGGAATTTGTTGCAGTTGCATCCCAAAGGATGATGGGATGAAACAACTGTTTTGGAGACTTTAGTTCTTGCTTATAAATTACCATATCTTTCACATACAAAATTCTAACTTTTAGGGTTTTTTCTAGTCTAAATACATATTTGCATATAAATGGGGGTGTGGGGTGGGGAGAGGTGCTTAATTTCTTTAAGCAATGTTTATCTTGTTTTTAAGAAAATAAAAATCTTATGTATTTACTCCTTCACTTGCCACATTTCTTGTGCATAACTAAGTTTGGATAAGTTTGTGCTTTTTTCTGTGTGAAGAAAAAGCAATATGTAAGGAAGAGCTCAGGATACAGAACAACTACATTTTTTTTGGTTTATTCTTTTTTTTCCAAAGAAGAATAAAATAAAGCCTGAAATTAAGATTTATCTTTTTGTGAAACTTCTGTGACATAACTTTTTAACTCACTCTTTATTCATTATTTCTGAATGTGAAATGGCACTGATAAGTAATATATTGCCAGCATTTCAAAATCAGTATTTGGCAATATTGATTCCACACACAGTAACAAAAAATCAGTCATAGAGTTTTCAATGCTTTCAATTAGATGTAATATTCATATCAGCTCTTCAAACAAGGCAACCAGGGAACATATTTTCTAGAATCTCTTCAGCTGCACAAATGCATTGTGACTGAAATGTTGCTAGAATGGATATTGATTGCTGTACTTGCCATCATTTCATGCAGTAATATCCCATGCTAATTCTTTGGCACTTTTATGTCCAGTATAATTGTCCATTAAGTAACAAAACCCACAGTTTCTGCAACTGCTAAACTCTGGATTTTGTGATGGTAGAGAAAAGCAATGATGTTGTGAACAGTATCCTGAAGAATAACTGCTAGGATTCTGAAGATTATACTTTGAAGTATAAATAGGTTTTTGTGCAGTAAGATTGCATTCAAGAATTGCAGACTGCCCTTTAGATAGCAGGAAATGAAGAAACAGTAAAATATTCAGAGAAAATACTTAATGGTTTTTAGGGAACAGAATATTTCCACAATATTACTATATTCATTCAGTAGCCAGTTTGTAAGTTGCCTCTGCCTGTGAAACTGCCTTTTCTCTATGTTAGCTTTTTAGTAAAATATTCTCTCTTTTTCAGTTTTTGCTCTGAACCAGGTTTCCATAAATTACCAAAGGGAGGGTGCCAACAAGGGTGTGGAAATTGACAGATTTGTGGCTAAAGATGTCACAAAAAATAACAAGTTGTAAAGCCAGTACTAAATGCTTGTGGTTTCTCAGTTTCTGCAGCAAAATTTATTCTCATATAGGATTTCTAGGTGTGATGGTAATGCCCATATGGGGGAAAAAATAACACAACGGTAAGCTAAAAACATCGGTGTTATCAGAGCCGTTCCCAGGCCAAAAGTCAAAAACATAGCACTGCACCAACTACTAGGAAGGAGAAAAAATGACTGCTACTGCTGAACCTAGGACAAATACAATATCTGTAATTTTGTTGACTGAGAGTTATCTCTTCATGACTGCTTTTATATGCTGTCGTGTAGCACAAGATAAGTTTAAGTAGTTTGGCTTATACAAACAAGCACTATCCTAAGAAAATTGGGAAAGAGAGGAGTTATCTTTCTTGTTTACTGGTGTGAAACTTGCAGCCTCCTTCTTAAAGCAAGCACATCTTTGATCTCTCTTTCCTGCCAGAACTATTTCCTGACCCTGAACACAAAGTAAGAGAATTTTTAGGTGTATGCCAAGAAACGCTCAAATATGCAACAAGAGAGCCCTGTTACGTTTGTGCACTGGGATTGTGTACAGGGCTTCTTTTTAGGTTAAAATATTATTTAGCTTCTTTTGGGGTACACTGGTTCACTAAACTCTGATTTGTAAAAGGATATATTTAAAAAAAAATCTAAAACATATTTTAAAAAATAACATATCATCACTGTCTTGCACATAAGGCAGTATTTGTGAATATCTGAGAGCATGAAGTAATCTGCTGGTTTTAACAGTTTCCTCTTTTAGTGACTGACTGCTCATCTTGGATCATTGCCCATAAAGTTTAAACACCAGTAGTGCAGCTATGAATCTATGTGACACCCCAAATCTGTAATTAATGTTGGTGGAGATTTAATTGAGTTGGAACAATAAACTTTGTTTACCCTCAACTTGCTGGTTCTGTGACAATCAGCAAGCAGAATTTTACTCAATTATTTTATGGAGTTATGTCTTATGGTAGCAAAATTAAAAAAAAAAAAAAATATCAAAAAATATAATTATTTTTTTTTA